>JBBPBS010000185.1:336156-373164 GCA_037974835.1 Cicer judaicum
GAATAAGCCTAGCGAGGATGAAAATAACCTAATTGTTCATTCAATGACACAAACACACATATTGGATTCCCAAGATTGGTTAGAAACACTAATTGGACAAGAATAAGCCTAGGGAGGTCGAAAATGACCTAAATGTTCATCCAATGACACAAACACACCTGTTGGATGCACAAGATTGGGTAAAAACCCTAATTGGACAAGAATAAGCCTAGGGAGGTCAAAAATGACCTAAAAGTTCATCCAATGACACAAACACACCTATTGGATGCACAAGATTTGATAGAAACCCTAATTGGACAAGAATAAGCCTACGGAGGACGAAAATGCCCTGAATGTTCATCCCGTAACACAAACACACCTATTGGATGCACAAGATTTGTTAGAAACCCTAATTGAACAAGAATAAGCCTAGGAAGGTCAAAAATGATCAAAATGTTCATCTAATGATACAAACACAAGTATTGGATGCACAAGATTGGTTAAAAACCCTAATTGGACAAGAATAAGCCTAGGGAGGACGAAAATGCCCTAAATGTTCATCCAATGACACAAACACACCTATTGGATGCACAAGATTGGTTAGAAACCCTAATTGGACAAGAATAAGCCTAGGGAGGTCCAAAATGACCTAAATGTTCATCCCATGACACAAACACAAGTATTGGATGCACAAGATTGGTTAGAAACCCTAAATGGACAAGAATAAGCCTAGGGAGGTCGAAAAAGACCTAAAAGTTCATCCAATAACACAAACACAACTATTGGATGCACAAGATTAGTTAGAAACCCTAATTGGACAAAAATAAGCCTAGGGAGGTCGAAAACGACCAAAATGTTCATCCAATGACACAAACACAAGTATTGGACGCACAATTTTGGTTAGAAACCCTAATTGGACAAGAATAAGCCTAGGGAGGTCGAAAAGTACCTAAAAGTTCATCCAATGACACAAACACAACTATTGGATGCACAAGATTGGTTGAAAACCTAATTGGACAAGAATAAGCCTAGGGAGAACGAAAATGACCTAATTGTTCATCCAATGATACAAACACACCTATATGATGCACAAGATTGGTTAGAAATCCTAATTGGACAAGAATAAGCCTAGGGAGGTCGAAAATGACCTAAATGTTCATCCAATGACACCAACACAAGTATTGGATGCACAAGATTGGTTAGAAACCCTAATTGGACAAGAATAAGCCTAGGGAGGACGAAAAAGACCTAATTGTTCATCCAATGACACAAACACACCTATTGGATGCCCAAGATTGGTTAGAAACCCTAATTAGAGAAGAATAAGCCTAGGGAGGTCGAAAATGACCTAAATGTTCAACCAATGACACAAACACAAGTATTGGATGCACAAGATTGGTTTGAAACCCTAATTGGACAAGAATAAGCCTAGGGAGGTCGAAAATTACCTAAAAGTTCATCCAGTGACACAAACACACCTATTGGATGCAAAAGATTTGTTAGAAACCCTAATTGGACAAGAATAAGCCTAGGGAGAAGGAAAATGACCTAAATGTTCATCCAATGACACAAACACAAGTATTGGACGCACAATTTTGGTTAGAAACCCTAATTGGACAAGAATAAGCCTAGGGAGGTCGAAAAGTACCTAAAAGTTCATCCAATGACACAAACACAACTATTGGATGCACAAGATTGGTTGAAACCCTAATTGGACAAGAATAAGCCTAGGGAGAACGAAAATGACCTAATTGTTCATCCAATGATACAAACACACCTATTGGATGCACAAGATTGGTTAGAAATCCTAATTGGACAAGAATAAGCCTAGGGAGGTCGAAAATGACTTAAATGTTCATCCAATGACACCAACACAAGTATTGGATGCACAAGATTGGTTAGAAACCCTAATTGGACAAAAATAAGCCTAGGGAGGACGAAAAAGACCTAATTGTTCATCCAATGACACAAACACACCTATTGGATGCCCAAGATTGGTTAGAAACCCTAATTAGAGAAGAATAAGCCTAGGGAGGTCGAAAATGACCTAAATGTTCAACCAATGACACAAACACAAGTATTGGATGCACAAGATTGGTTTGAAACCCTAATTGGACAAGAATAAGCCTAGGGAGGTCGAAAATGACCTAAATGTTCATCCAATGACACAAAACACCTATTGGATGCACAAGATTGGTTAGAAACCCTTATTGGACAAGAATAAGCCTAGGGAGGTCGAAAATTACCTAAAAGTTCATCCAGCGACACAAACACACCTATTGGATGCAAAAGATTTGTTAGAAACCCTAATTGAACAAGAATAAGCCTAGGGAGGTCGAAAATGACCTAAAAAGTTCATCCAATGACACAAATACACATATTGGATGCACAAGATTGGTTAGAAACCCTACTTGGACAAGAATAAGCCTAGGGAGAACGAAAATGACCTAATTGTTCATCCAATGACACAAACAAACCTATTGGATGCACAAGATTGGTTAGAAACCCTAATTGGATAAGAATAAGCCTAGGGAGGTCGAAAATGACCTAAATGTTCATCTAATGACACAAACACAAGTATTGGATGCACAAGATTGGTTAGAAACCCTAATTGGACAAGAATAAGCGTAGGGAGGACGAAAAAGACCTAATTGTTCATCCAATGACACAAACACACCTATTGGATGCTCAAGATTGGTTAGAAACCCTAATTGAACAAGAATAAGCCTAGGGAGGTCGAAAATGACCTAAAAGTTCATCCAGTGACCCAAACACACCTATTGGATGCACAAGATTTGTTAGAAACCCTAATTGGACAAGAATAAGCCTAGGGAAGACGAGAATGTACTAAATGTTAATCCAATGACGCAAACACACCTATTGGATGCACAAGATTTGTTAGAAACCCAAATTGGACAAGAATAAGCCTAGGGAGGTAGAAAATGACCTAAAAAGTTCATCCAATGACACAAACACACATATTGGATACACAAGATTGGTTAGAAACTCTACATGGACAAGAATAAGACTAGGGAGAACGAAAATGACCTAATTGTTTATCCAATGACACAAACAAACCTATTGGATGCACAAGATTGGTTAGAAACCCTAATTGGATAAGAATAAGCCTAGGGAGGTCCAAAATGACCTAAATGTTCATCCAATGACACAAACACAAGTATTGGATGCACAAGATTGGTTAGAAACCCTAATTGGACAAGAATAAGCCTAGGGAGGACGAAAAAGACCTAATTGTTCATCCAATGACACAAACACACCTATTGGATGCCCAAGATTGGTTAGAAACCCTAATTAGAGAAGAATAAGCCTAGGGAGGTCGAAAATGACCTAAATGTTCAACCAATGACACAAACACAAGTATTGGATGCACAAGATTGGTTAGAAACCCTAATTGGACAAGAATAAGCCTAGGGAGGACGAAAAAGACCTAATTGTTCATCCAATGACACAAACACACCTATTGGTTAGAAATCCTAATTGGAAAAGAATATGCCTAAGGAGGTCGAAAATGACCTAAATGTTCATCCAATGACACAAACACAAGTATTGGATGCACAAGATTGGTTAGAAACCCTAATTAGACAAGAATAAGACTAGGGAGGTCGAAAAAGACCTAAAAGTTCGTCCAATGACACAAACACAAGTATTGGATGCACAAGATTGGTTAGAAACCCTAATTGGACAAGAACAAGCCTAGGGAAGAGGAAAATGACCTAAAAGTTCATCCAATGACACAAACACACCTATTGGATGCACAAGATTTGTTAGAAACCCTAATTGGACAAGAATAAGCCTAGGGAGGTCGAAAATTACCTAAAAGTTCATCCAGTGACACAAACACACCTATTGGATGCACAAGATTTGTTAGAAACCCTAATTGGACAAGAATAAGCCTAGGGAGGACGAAAATGCCCTAAATGTTCATCCAATGACACAAACACACCTATTGGATGCACAAGATTGGTTAGAAACCCTAATTGGACAAGAATAAGCCTAGGGAGGTCAAAAATGACCTAAAAGTTCATCCAATGACACAAACACACCTATTGGATGCACAAGATTTGATAGAAACCCTAATTGGACAAGAATAAGCCTACGGAGGACGAAAATGCCTTGAATGTTCATCCCATAACACAAACACACCTATTGGATGCACAAGATTTGTTAGAAACCCTAATTGAACAAGAATAAGCCTAGGAAGGTCAAAAATGACCAAAATGTTCATCTAATGATACAAACACAAGTATTGGATGCACAAGATTGGTTAAAAACCCTAATTGGACAAGAATAAGCCTAGGGAGGACGAAAATGCCCTAAATGTTCATCCAATGACACAAACACACCTATTGGATGCACAAGATTGGTTAGAAACCCTAATTGGACAAGAATAAGCCTAGGGAGGTCGAAAATGACCTAAATGTTCATCCAATGACACAAACACACCTATTGGATGCACAAGATTGGTTAGAAACCCTAATTGAACAAGAATAAGCCTAGGGAGGTCGAAAATGACCTAAAAGTTCATCGAATGACACAAACACACCTATTGGATGCACAAGATTGGTTAGAAACCCTAATTGGACAAGAATAAGCCTAGGGAGAATGAAAATGACCTAATTGTTCATCCAATGACACAAACACACCTATTGGATGCACAAGATTGGTTAGAAACCCTAATTAGACAAGAATAAGCCTAGGGAGGTCGAAAATGACCTAAATGTTCATCCAATGACACAAACACAAGTATTGGATGCACAAGATTGGGTAGAAACCCTAATTGGACAAGAATAAGCCTAGGGAGGTCGAAAATGACCTAAATGTTCATCCAATGACACAAACACACCTATTGGATGCACAAGATTGGTTAGAAACCCTAATTGGGCAAGAATAAGCCTAGGGAGGTCGAAAAGTACCTAAAAGTTCATCCAATGACACAAACACAAGTATTGGATGCACAAGATTGGGTAGAAACCCTAATTGGACAAGAATAAGCCTAGGGAGGTCGAAAATGCCTTAAATGTTCATCCAATGACACAAACACACCTATTGGATGCACAAGATTTGTTAGAAACCCTAATTGGACAAGAATAAGCCTAGGGAGGTCGGAAATGACCTAAAAGTTCATCCAATGACACAAACACACCTATTGGATCCACAAGATTTGTTAGAAACCCTAATTGGACAAGAATAAGCCTAGGGAGGACGAAAATGCCATAAATGTTCATCCAATGACACAAACACACCTATTGGATGCACAAGATTGGTTAGAAACCCTAATTGAACAAGCATAAGCCTAAGGAGGTCAAAAATGACCTAAAAGTTCATCCAATGACACAAACACACCTATTGGATCCACAAGATTTGTTAGAAACCCTAATTGGACAAGAATAAGCCTAGGGAGGTCGAAAATGCCATAAATGTTCATCCAATGACACAGACACACCTATTGGATGCACAAGATTGGTTAGAAACCCTAATTGAACAAGAATAAGCCTAGGGAGGTCGAAAATGACCTAAAAGTTCATCGAATGACACAAACACACCTATTGGATGCACAAGATTGGTTAGAAACCCTAATTGGACAAGAATAAGCCTAGGGAGAATGAAAATGACCTAATTGTTCATCCAATGACACAAACACACCTATTGGATGCCCAAGATTGGTTAGAAACCCTAATTAGACAAGAATAAGCCTAGGGAGGTCGAAAATGACCTAAATGTTCATCCAATGACACAAACACAAGTATTGGATGCACAAGATTGGGTAGAAACCCTAATTGGACAAGAATAAGCCTAGGGAGGTCGAAAATGATCTAAATGTTCATCCAATGACACAAACACACCTATTGGATGCACAAGATTGGTTAGAAACCCTAATTGGGCAAGAATAAGCCTAGGGAGGTCGAAAAGTACCTAAAAGTTCATCCAATGACACAAACACACCTATTGGATGCACAAGATTTGTTAGAAACCCTAATTGGACAAGAATAAGCCTAGGGAGGACGAAAATGATCTAATTGTTCATCCAATGACACAAACACACCTATTGGATGCACTAGATTTGTTAGAAACCCAAGTTGGACACGAATAAGCCTAGCGAGGATGAAAATAACCTAATTGTTCATTCAATGACACAAACACACATATTGGATTCCCAAGATTGGTTAGAAACACTAATTGGACAAGAATAAGCCTAGGGAGGTCGAAAATGACCTAAATGTTCATCCAATGACACAAACACACCTGTTGGATGCACAAGATTGGGTAAAAACCCTAATTGGACAAGAATAAGGCTAGGGAGGTCAAAAATGACCTAAAAGTTCATCCAATGACACAAACACACCTATTGGATGCACAAGATTTGATAGAAACCCTAATTGGACAAGAATAAGCCTACGGAGGACGAAAATGCCCTGAATGTTCATCCCATAACACAAACACACCTATTGGATGCACAAGATTTGTTAGAAACCCTAATTGAACAAGAATAAGCCTAGGAAGGTCAAAAATGACCAAAATGTTCATCTAATGATACAAACACAAGTATTGGATGCACAAGATTGGTTAAAAACCCTAATTGGACAAGAATAAGCCTAGGGAGGACGAAAATGCCCTAAATGTTCATCCAATGACACAAACACACCTATTGGATGCACAAGATTGGTTAGAAACCCTAATTGGGCAAGAATAAGCCTAGGGAGGTCGAAAAGTACCTAAAAGTTCATCCAATGACACAAACACACCTATTGGATGCACAAGATTTGTTAGAAACCCTAATTGGACAAGAATAAGCCTAGGGAGGACGAAAATGATCTAATTGTTCATCCAATGACACAAACACACCTATTGGATGCACTAGATTTGTTAGAAACCCAAATTGGACACGAATAAGCCTAGCGAGGATGAAAATAACCTAATTGTTCATTCAATGACACAAACACACATATTGGATTCCCAAGATTGGTTAGAAACACTAATTGGACAAGAATAAGCCTAGGGAGGTCGAAAATGACCTAAATGTTCATCCAATGACACAAACACACCTGTTGGATGCACAAGATTGGGTAAAAACCCTAATTGGACAAGAATAAGCCTAGGGAGGTCAAAAATGACCTAAAAGTTCATCCAATGACACAAACACACCTATTGGATGCACAAGATTTGATAGAAACCCTAATTGGACAAGAATAAGCCTACGGAGGACGAAAATGCCCTGAATGTTCATCCCATAACACAAACACACCTATTGGATGCACAAGATTTGTTAGAAACCCTAATTGAACAAGAATAAGCCTAGGAAGGTCAAAAATGACCAAAATGTTCATCTAATGATACAAACACAAGTATTGGATGCACAAGATTGGTTAAAAACCCTAATTGGACAAGAATAAGCCTAGGGAGGACGAAAATGCCCTAAATGTTCATCCAATGACACACACACACCTATTGGATGCACAAGATTGGTTAGAAACCCTAATTGAACAAGAATAAGCCTAGGGAGGTCGAAAATGACCTAAATGTTCATCCCATGACACAAACACAAGTATTGGATGCACAAGATTGGTTAGAAACCCTAAATGGACAAGAATAAGCCTAGGGAGGTCGAAAAAGACCTAAAAGTTCATCCAATAACACAAACACAACTATTGGATGCACAAGATTAGTTAGAAACCCTAATTGGACAAAAATAAGCCTAGGGAGGTCGAAAACGACCAAAATGTTCATCCAATGACACAAACACAAGTATTGGACGCACAATTTTGGTTAGAAACCCTAATTGGACAAGAATAAGCCTAGGGAGGTCGAAAAGTACCTAAAAGTTCATCCAATGACACAAACACAACTATTGGATGCACAAGATTGGTTGAAACCCTAATTGGACAAGAATAAGCCTAGGGAGGACGAAAATGCCCTAAATGTTCATCCAATGACACAAACACACCTATTGGATGCACAAGATTGGTTAGAAACCCTAATTGGGCAAGAATAAGCCTAGGGAGGTCGAAAAGTACCTAAAAGTTCATCCAATGACACAAACACACCTATTGGATGCACAAGATTTGTTAGAAACCCTAATTGGACAAGAATAAGCCTAGGGAGGACGAAAATGATCTAATTGTTCATCCAATGACACAAACACACCTATTGGATGCACTAGATTTGTTAGAAACCCAAATTGGACACGAATAAGCCTAGCGAGGATGAAAATAACCTAATTGTTCATTCAATGACACAAACACACATATTGGATTCCCAAAATTGGTTAGAAACACTAATTGGACAAGAATAAGCCTAGGGAGGTCGAAAATGACCTAAATGTTTATCCAATGACACAAACACACCTGTTGGATGCACAAGATTGGGTAAAAACCCTAATTGGACAAGAATAAGCCTAGGGAGGTCAAAAATGACCTAAAAGTTCATCCAATGACACAAACACACCTATTGGATGCACAAGATTTGATAGAAACCCTAATTGGACAAGAATAAGCCTACGGAGGACGAAAATGCCCTGAATGTTCATCCCATAACACAAACACACCTATTGGATGCACAAGATTTGTTAGAAACCCTAATTGAACAAGAATAAGCCTAGGAAGGTCAAAAATGACCAAAATGTTCATCTAATGATACAAACACAAGTATTGGATGCACAAGATTGGTTAAAAACCCTAATTGGACAAGAATAAGCCTAGGGAGGACGAAAATGCCCTAAATGTTCATCCAATGACACAAACACACCTATTGGATGCACAAGATTGGTTAGAAACCCTAATTGGACAAGAATAAGCCTAGGGAGGTCCAAAATGACCTAAATGTTCATCCCATGACACAAACACAAGTATTGGATGCACAAGATTGGTTAGAAACCCTAAATGGACAAGAATAAGCCTAGGGAGGTCGAAAAAGACCTAAAAGTTCATCCAATAACACAAACACAACTATTGGATGCACAAGATTAGTTAGAAACCCTAATTGGACAAAAATAAGCCTAGGGAGGTCGAAAACGACCAAAATGTTCATCCAATGACACAAACACAAGTATTGGACGCACAATTTTGGTTAGAAACCCTAATTGGACAAGAATAAGCCTAGGGAGGTCGAAAAGTACCTAAAAGTTCATCCAATGACACAAACACAACTATTGGATGCACAAGATTGGTTGAAACCCTAATTGGACAAGAATAAGCCTAGGGAGAACGAAAATGACCTAATTGTTCATCCAATGATACAAACACACCTATTGGATGCACAAGATTGGTTAGAAATCCTAATTGGACAAGAATAAGCCTAGGGAGGTCGAAAATGACTTAAATGTTCATCCAATGACACCAACACAAGTATTGGATGCACAAGATTGGTTAGAAACCCTAATTGGACAAAAATAAGCCTAGGGAGGACGAAAAAGACCTAATTGTTCATCCAATGACACAAACACACCTATTGGATGCCCAAGATTGGTTAGAAACCCTAATTAGAGAAGAATAAGCCTAGGGAGGTCGAAAATGACCTAAATGTTCAACCAATGACACAAACACAAGTATTGGATGCACAAGATTGGTTTGAAACCCTAATTGGACAAGAATAAGCCTAGGGAGGTCGAAAATGACCTAAATGTTCATCCAATGACACAAAACACCTATTGGATGCACAAGATTGGTTAGAAACCCTTATTGGACAAGAATAAGCCTAGGGAGGTCGAAAATTACCTAAAAGTTCATCCAGCGACACAAACACACCTATTGGATGCAAAAGATTTGTTAGAAACCCTAATTGAACAAGAATAAGCCTAGGGAGGTCGAAAATGACCTAAAAAGTTCATCCAATGACACAAATACACATATTGGATGCACAAGATTGGTTAGAAACCCTACTTGGACAAGAATAAGCCTAGGGAGAACGAAAATGACCTAATTGTTCATCCAATGACACAAACAAACCTATTGGATGCACAAGATTGGTTAGAAACCCTAATTGGATAAGAATAAGCCTAGGGAGGTCGAAAATGACCTAAATGTTCATCTAATGACACAAACACAAGTATTGGATGCACAAGATTGGTTAGAAACCCTAATTGGACAAGAATAAGCGTAGGGAGGACGAAAAAGACCTAATTGTTCATCCAATGACACAAACACACCTATTGGATGCACAAGATTGGTTAGAAACCCTAATTGAACAAGAATAAGCCTAGGGAGGTCGAAAATGACCTAAAAGTTCATCCAGTGACCCAAACACACCTATTGGATGCACAAGATTTGTTAGAAACCCTAATTGGACAAGAATAAGCCTAGGGAAGACGAGAATGTACTAAATGTTAATCCAATGACACAAACACACCTATTGGATGCACAAGATTGGTTAGAAACCCTAATTGGACAAGAATAAGCCTAGGGAGGTCGAAAATGACCTAAAAAGTTCATCCAATGATACAAACACACATATGGGATGCACAAGATTGGTTAGAAACCCTACTTGGACAAGAATAAGCCTAGGGAGAACGAAAATGACCTAATTGTTCATCCAATGACACAAACAAACCTATTGGATGCACAAGATTGGTTAGAAACCCTAATTGGATAAGAATAAGCCTAGGGAGGTCGAAAATGACCTAAATGTTCATCCAATGACACAAACACAAGTATTGGATGCACAAGATTGGTTAGAAACCCTAATTGGACAAGAATAAGCCTAGGGAGGTCGAAAATGACCTAAATGTTCATCCAATGACACAAACACACCTATTGGATGCACAAGATTGGTTAGAAACCCTAATTGGGCAAGAATAAGCCTAGGGAGGTCGAAAAGTACCTAAAAGTTCATCCAATGACACAAACACACCTATTGGATGCACAAGATTGGTTAGAAACCCTAATTGGACAAGAATAAGCCTAGGGAGGACGAAAATGCCATAAATGTTCATCCAATGACACAAACACACCTATTGGATGCACAAGATTGGTTAGAAACCCTAATTGAACAAGCATAAGCCTCGGGAGGTCAAAAATGACCTAAAAGTTCATCCAATGACACAAACACACCTATTGGATCCACAAGATTTGTTAGAAACCCTAATTGGACAAGAATAAGCCTAGGGAGGTCGAAAATGCCATAAATGTTCATCCAATGACACAGACACACCTATTGGATGCACAAGATTGGTTAGAAACCCTAATTGAACAAGAATAAGCCTAGGGAGGTCGAAAATGACCTAAAAGTTCATCGAATGACACAAACACACCTATTGGATGCACAAGATTGGTTAGAAACCCTAATTGGACAAGAATAAGCCTAGGGAGAATGAAAATGACCTAATTGTTCATCCAATGACACAAACACACCTATTGGATGCCCAAGATTGGTTAGAAACCCTAATTAGACAAGAATAAGCCTAGGGAGGTCGAAAATGACCTAAATGTTCATCCAATGACACAAACACAAGTATTGGATGCACAAGATTGGGTAGAAACCCTAATTGGACAAGAATAAGACTAGGGAGGTCGAAAATGACCTAAATGTTCATCCAATGACACAAACACACCTATTGGATGCACAAGATTGGTTAGAAACCCTAATTGGGCAAGAATAAGCCTAGGGAGGTCGAAAAGTACCTAAAAGTTCATCCAATGACACAAACACACCTATTGGATGCACAAGATTTGTTAGAAACCCTAATTGGACAAGAATAAGCCTAGGGAGGACGAAAATGATCTAATTGTTCATCCAATGACACAAACACACCTATTGGATGCACTAGATTTGTTAGAAACCCAAATTGGACAAGAATAAGCCTAGCGAGGACGAAAATAACCTAATTGTTCATTCAATGACACAAACACACATATTGGATTCCCAAGATTGGTTAGAAACACTAATTGGACAAGAATAAGCCTAGGGAGGTCAAAAATGACCTAAATGTTCATCAAATGACACAAACACACCTATTGGATGCACAACATTGGGTAAAAACCCTAATTGGACAAGAATAAGCCTAGGGAGGTCGAAAATGACCTAAAAGTTCATCCAATGACACAAACACACCTATTGGATGCACAAGATTTGATAGAAACCCTAATTGGACAAGAATAAGCCTACGGAGGACGAAAATGCCCTGAATGTTCATCCCATGACACAAACACACCTATTGGATGCACAACATTTGTTAGAAACCCTAATTGAACAAGAATAAGCCTAGGAAGGTCGAAAATGACCAAAATGTTCATCTAATGATACAAAGACAAGTATTGGATACACAAGATTGGTTAAAACCCCTAATTGGACAAGAATAAGCCTAGGGAGGACGAAAATGCCCTAAATGTTCATCCAATGACACAAACACACCTATTGGATGCACAAGATTGGTTAGAAACCCTAATTGGACAAGAATAAGCCTAGGGAGGTCCAAAATGACCTAAATGTTCATCCCATGACACAAACACAAGTATTGGATGCACAAGATTGGTTAGAAACCCTAAATGGACAAGAATAAGCCTAGGGAGGTCGAAAAAGACCTAAAAGTTCATCCAATAAAACAAGATTAGTTAGAAACCCTAATTGGACAAAAATAAGCCTAGGGAGGTCGAAAACGACCAAAATGTTCATCCAATGAAACAAACACAAGTATTGGACGCACAATTTTGGTTAGAAACCCTAATTGGACAAGAATAAGCCTAGGGAGGTCGAAAAGTACCTAAAAGTTCATCCAATGACACAAACACAACTATTGGATGCACAAGATTGGTTAGAAACCCTAATTGGACAAGAATAAGCCTAGGGAGGTCCAAAATGACCTAAATGTTCATCCCATGACACAAACACAAGTATTGGATGCACAAGATTGGTTAGAAACCCTAAATGGACAAGAATAAGCCTAGGGAGGTCGAAAAAGACCTAAAAGTTCATCCAATAACACAAACACAACTATTGGATGCACAAGGTTAGTTAGAAACCCTAATTGGACAAAAATAAGCCTAGGGAGGTCGAAAACGACCAAAATGTTCATCCAATGACACAAACAAAAGTATTGGACGCACAATTTTGGTTAGAAACCCTAATTGGACAAGAATAAGCCTAGGCAGGTCGAAAAGTACCTAAAAGTTCATCCAATGACACAAACACAACTATTGGATGCACAAGATTGGTTGAAACCCTAATTGGACAAGAATAAGCCTAGGGAGAACGAAAATGACCTAATTGTTCATCCAATGATACAAACACACCTATTGGATGCACAAGATTGGTTAGAAATCCTAATTGGACAAGAATAAGCCTAGGGAGGTCGAAAATGACCTAAATGTTCATCCAATGACACCAACACAAGTATTGGATGCACAAGATTGGTTAGAAACCCTAATTGGACAAGAATAAGCCTAGGGAGGACGAAAAAGACTTAATTGTTCATCCAATGACACAAACACACCTATTGGATGCCCAAGATTGGTTAGAAACCCTAATTAGAGAAGAATAAGCCTAGGGAGGTCGAAAATGACCTAAAAAGTTCATCCAATGACACAAATACACATATTGGATACACAAGATGGGTTAGAAACTCTACATGGACAAGAATAAGCCTAGGGAGAACGAAAATGACCTAATTGTTCATCCAATGACACAAACAAACCTATTGGATGCACAAGATTGGTTAGAAACCCTAATTGGATAAGAATAAGCCTAGGGAGGTCGAAAATTACCTAAATGTTCATCCAATGACACAAACACAAGTATTGGATGCACAAGATTGGTTAGAAACCTTAATTGGACAAGAATAAGCCTAGGGAGGTCAAAAATGACCTAAAAGTTCATCCAATGACACAAACACACCTATTGGATGCACAAGATTTGATAGAAACCCTAATTGGACAAGAATAAGCCTACGGAGGACGAAAATGCCCTGAATGTTCATCCCATAACACAAACACACCTATTGGATGCACAAGATTTGTTAGAAACCCTAATTGAACAAGAATAAGCCTAGGAAGGTCAAAAATGACCAAAATGTTCATCTAATGATACAAACACAAGTATTGGATTCACAAGATTGGTTAAAAACCCTAATTGGACAAGAATAAGCCTAGGGAGGACGAAAATGCCCTAAATGTTCATCCAATGACACAAACACACCTATTGGATGCACAAGATTGGTTAGAAACCCTAATTGGACAAGAATAAGCCTAGGGAGGTCCAAAATGACCTAAATGTTCATCCCATGACACAAACACAAGTATTGGATGCACAAGATTGGTTAGAAACCCTAAATGGACAAGAATAAGCCTAGGGAGGTCGAAAAAGACCTAAAAGTTCATCCAATAACACAAACACAACTATTGGATGCACAAGGTTTGTTAGAAACCCTAATTGGACAAGAATAAGCCTAGGGAGGACGAAAATGTACTAAATGTTCATCCAATGACACAAACACAAGTATTGGACGCACAAGATTTGTTAGAAACCCTAATTGGACAAGAATAAGCCTAGGGAGGTCGAAAATGACCTAAAAAGTTCATCCAATGACACAAATACACATATTGGATGCACAAGATTGGTTAGAAACCCTACTTGGACAAGAATAAGCCTAGGGAGAACGAAAATGACCTAATTGTTCATCCAATGACACAAACAAACCTATTGGATGCACAAGATTGGTTAGAAACCCTAATTGGATAAGAATAAGCCTAGGGAGGTCGAAAATGACCTAAATGTTCATCCAACGACACAAACACAAGTATTGGATGCACAAGATTGGTTAGAAACCCTAATTGGACAAGAATAAGCTTAGGGAGGTCGACAAAGACATAAAAGTTCATCTAATGACACAAACACAACTATTGGATGCACAAGATTGGTTAGAAACCCTAATTGGACAAAAATAAGCCTAGGGAGGTCTAATATGACCTAAATGTTCATCAAATGACACAAACACGACTATTGGATGCACAAGATTGGTTAGAAACCCTAATTGGACAAGAATACGCCTAGGAAGGTCGAAAATGACCTAAATGTTCATCCAATGACACAAACACACCTATTGGATGCACAAGATTGGTTAGAAACCCTAATCGGACAAGAATAAGCCTAGGGAGGTCGAAAATTACCTAAAAGTTCATCCAGTGACCCAAACACACCTATTGGATGCACAAGATTTGTTAGAAACCCTAATTGGACAAGAATAAGCCTAGGGAGGTCGAAAATGCCATAAATGTTCATCCAATGACACAGACACACCTATTGGATGCACAAGATTTGTTAGAAACCCTAATTGGACAAGAATAAGCCTAGGGAGGTCGAATATGACCTAAAAGTTCATCGAATGAGACAAACACACCTATTGGATGCACAAGATTGGTTAGAAACTCTACATGGACAAGAATAAGCTTAGGGAGAACGAAAATGACCTAATTGTTCATCCAATGACACAAACAAACCTATTGGATGCACAAGATTGGTTAGAAACCCTAATTGGATAAGAATAAGCCTAGGGAGGTCGAAAATGACCTAAATGTTCATCCAATGACACAAACACAAGTATTGGATGCACAAGATTGGGTAGAAACCCTAATTGGACAAGAATAAGCCTAGGGAGGTCGAAAATGACCTAAATGTTCATCCAATGACACAAACACACCTATTGGATGCACAAGATTGGTTAGAAACCCTAATTGGGTAAGAATAAGCCTAGGGAGGTCGAAAAGTACCTAAAAGTTCATCCAATGACACAAACACACCTATTGGATGCACAAGATTTGTTAGAAACCCTAATTGGACAAGAATAAGCCTAGGGAGGACGAAAATGATCTAATTGTTCATCCAATGACACAAACACACCTATTGGATGCACTAGATTTGTTAGAAACCCAAATTGGACACGAATAAGCCTAGCGAGGATGAAAATAACCTAATTGTTCATTCAATGACACAAACACACATATTGGATTCCCAAGATTGGTTAGAAACACTAATTGGACAAGAATAAGCCTATGGAGGTCGAAAATGACCTAAATGTTCATCCAATGACACAAACACACCTGTTGGATGCACAAGATTGGGTTAAAACCCTAATTGGACAAGAATAAGCCTAGGGAGGTCAAAAATGACCTAAAAGTTCATCCAATGACACAAACACACCTATTGGATGCACAAGATTTGATAGAAACCCTAATTGGACAAGAATAAGCCTACGGAGGACGAAAATGCCCTGAATGTTCATCCCATAACACAAACACACCTATTGGATGCACAAGATTTGTTAGAAACCCTAATTGAACAAGAATAAGCCTAGGAAGGTCAAAAAAGACCAAAATGTTCATCTAATGATACAAACACAAGTATTGGATGCACAAGATTGGTTAAAAACCCTAATTGGAGAGAAGAATAAGCCTAGGGAGGACGAAAATGCCCTAAATGTTCATCCAATGACACAAACACACCAATTGGATGCACAAGATTGGTTAGAAACCCTAATTGGACAAGAATAAGCCTAGGGAGGTCCAAAATGACCTAAATGTTCATCCCATGACACAAACACAAGTATTGGATGCACAAGATTGGTTAGAAACCCTAAATGGACAAGAATAAGCCTAAGGAGGTCGAAAAAGACCTAAAAGTTCATCCAATAACACAAACACAACTATTGGATGCACAAGATTAGTTAGAAACCCTAATTGGACAAAAATAAGCCTAGGGAGGTCGAAAACGACCAAAATGTTCATCCAATGACACAAACACAAGTATTGGACGCACAATTTTGGTTAGAAACCCTAATTGGACAAGAATAAGCCTAGGGAGGTCGAAAAGTACCTAAAAGTTCATCCAATGACACAAACACAACTATTGGATGCACAAGATTGGTTGAAACCCTAATTGGACAAGAATAAGCCTAGGCAGAACGAAAATGACCTAATTGTTCATCCAATGATACAAACACACCTATTGGATGCACAAGATTGGTTAGAAATCCTAATTGGACAAGAATAAGCCTAGGGAGGTCGAAAATGACCTAAATGTTCATCCAATGACACCAACACAAGTATTGGATGCACAAGATTGGTTAGAAACCCTAATTGGACAAGAATAAGCCTAGGGAAGACGAAAAAGACCTAATTGTTCATCCAATGACACAAACACACCTATTGGATGCCCAAGATTGGTTAGAAACCCTAATTAGAGAAGAATAAGCCTAGGGAGGTCGAAAATGACCTAAATGTTCAACCAATGACACAAACACAAGTATTGGATGCACAAGATTGGTTTGAAACCCTAATTGGACAAGAATAAGCCTAGGGAGGTCGAAAATGACCTAAATGTTCATCCAATGACACAAAACACCTATTGGATGCACGAGATTGGTTAGAAACCCTTATTGGACAAGAATAAGCCTAGGGAGGTCGAAAATTACCTAAAAGTTCATCCAGTGACACAAACACACCTATTGGATGCAAAAGATTTGTTAGAAACCCTAATTGGACAAGAATAAGCCTAGGGAGAAGGAAAATGACCTAAATGTTCATCCAACGACACAAACACAAGTATTGGATGCACAAGATTGGTTAGAAACCCTAATTGGACAAGAATAAGCTTAGGGAGGTCGACAAAGACATAAAAGTTCATCTAATGACACAAACACAACTATTGGATGCACAAGATTGGTTAGAAACCCTAATTGGACAAAAATAAGCCTAGGGAGGTCTAATATGACCTAAATGTTCATCAAATGACACAAACACGACTATTGGATGCACAAGATTGGTTAGAAACCCTAATTGGACAAGAATACGCCTAGGAAGGTCGAAAATGACCTAAATGTTCATCCAATGACACAAACACACCTATTGGATGCACAAGATTGGTTAGAAACCCTAATCGGACAAGAATAAGCCTAGGGAGGTCGAAAATTACCTAAAAGTTCATCCAGTGACCCAAACACACCTATTGGATGCACAAGATTTGTTAGAAACCCTAATTGGACAAGAATAAGCCTAGGGAGGACGAAAATGTACTAAATGTTCATCCAATGACACAAACACACCTATTGGATGCACAAGATTTGTTAGAAACCCTAATTGGACAAGAATAAGCCTAGGGAGGTCGAAAATGACCTAAAAAGTTCATCCAATGACACAAATACACATATTGGATACACAAGATGGGTTAGAAACTCTACATGGACAAGAATAAGCTTAGGGAGAACGAAAATGACCTAATTGTTCATCCAATGACACAAACAAACCTATTGGATGCACAAGATTGGTTAGAAACCCTAATTGGATAAGAATAAGCCTAGGGAGGTCGAAAATGACCTAAATGTTCATCCAATGACACAAACACAAGTATTGGATGCACAAGATTTGTTAGAAACCCTAATTGGACAAGAATAAGCCTAGGGAGGACGAAAAAGACCTAATTGTTCATGCAATGACACAAACACACCTATTGGATGCACAAGAGTGGTTAGACACCCTAATTGAACAAGAATAAGCCTAGCGAGGTCGAAAATTACCTAAAAGTTCATCCAGTGACCCAAACACACCTATTGGATGCACAAGATTTGTTAGAAACCCTAATTGGACAAGAATAAGCCTAGGGAGGACGAAAATGTACTAAATGTTAATCCAATGACACAAACACACCTATTGGATGCACAAGATTTGTTAGAAACCCTAATTGGACAAGAATAAGCCTAGGGAGGTCGAAAATGACCTAAAAAGTTCATCCAATGACACAAACACACATATTGGATGCACAAGATTGGTTAGAAACCCTACTTGGACAAGAATAAGCCTAGGGAGAACGAAAATGACCTAATTGTTCATCCAATGACACAAACAAACCTATTGGATGCACAAGATTGGTTAGAAACCCTAATTGGATCAGAATAAGCCTAGGGAGGTCGAAAATGACCTAAATGTTCATCAAATGACACAAACACAAGGATTGGATGCACAAGATTGGTTAGAAACCCTAATTGGACAAGAATAAGCCTAGGGAGGACGAAAAAGACCTAATTGTTCATCCAATGACACAAACACACCTATTGGATGCACAAGATTGGTTAGAAACCCTAATTGAACAAGAATAAGCCTAGGGAGGTCGAAAATGACCTAAAAGTTCATCCAGTGACCCAAACACACCTATTGGATGCACAAGATTTGTTAGAAACCCTAATTGGACAAGAATAAGCCTAGGGAGGACGAAAATGTACTAAATGTTCATCCAATGACACAAACACACCTATTGGATGCACAAGATTTGTTAGAAACCCTAATTGGACAAGAATAAGCCTAGGGAGGTCGAAAATGACCTAAAAAGTTCATCCAATGACACAAACACACCTATTGGATCCACAAGATTTGATAGAAACCCTAATTGGACAAGAATAAGCCTAGGGAGGTCGAAAATGCCATAAATGTTCATCCAATGACACAAGCACACCTATTGGATGCACAAGATTGGTTAGAAACCCTACTTGGACAAGAATAAGCCTAGGGAGAACGAAAATGACCTAATTGTTCATCCAATGACACAAACAAACCTATTGGATGCACAAGATTGGTTAGAAACCCTAATTGGATAAGAATAAGCCTAGGGAGGTCGAAAATGACCTAAATGTTCATCCAATGACACAAACACAAGTATTGGATGCACAAGATTGGTTTGAAACCCTAATTGGACAAGAATAAGCCTAGGGAGGTCGAAAATGACCTAAATGTTCATCCAATGACACAAAACACCTATTGGATGCACAAGATTGGTTAGAAACCCTTATTGGACAAGAATAAGCCTAGGGAGGTCGAAAATTACCTAAAAGTTCATCCAGTGACACAAACACACCTATTGGATGCAAAAGATTTGTTAGAAACCCTAATTGGACAAGAATAAGCCTAGGGAGGACGAAAAAGACCTAATTGTTCATCCAATGACACAAACACACCTATTGGATGCCCAAGATTGGTTAGAAACCCTAATTAGAGAAGAATAAGCCTAGGGAGGTCGAAAATGACCTAAATGTTCAACCAATGACACAAACACAAGTATTGGATGCACAAGATTGGTTAGAAACCCTAATTGGACAAGAATAAGCCTAGGGAGGTCGAAAATGACCTAAATGTTCATCCAATGACACAAACACACCTATTGGATGCACAAGATTGGTTAGAAACCCTAATTGGACAAGAATAAGCCTAGGGAGGACGAAAATGACCTAAATGTTCATCCAATGACACAAACACACCTATTGGATGCACAAGATTTGTTAGAAACCCTAATTGGACAAGAATAAGCCTAGGGAGGTCGAAAATGACCTAAAAAGTTCATCCAATGACACAAATACACATATTGGATGCACAAGATTGGTTAGAAACCCTACTTGGACAAGAATAAGCCTAGGGAGAACGAAAATGACCTAATTGTTCATCCAATGACACAAACACAACTATTGGATGCACAAGATTGGTTGAAACCCTAATTGGACAAGAATAAGCCTAGGCAGAACGAAAATGACCTAATTGTTCATCCAATGATACAAACACACCTATTGGATGCACAAGATTGGTTAGAAATCCTAATTGGACAAGAATAAGCCTAGGGAGGTCGAAAATGACCTAAATGTTCATCCAATGACACCAACACAAGTATTGGATGCACAAGATTGGTTAGAAACCCTAATTGGACAAGAATAAGCCTAGGGAGGACGAAAAAGACCTAATTGTTCATCCAATGACACAAACAAACCTATTGGATGCACAAGATTGGTTAGAAACCCTAATTGGATAAGAATAAGCCTAGGGAGGTCGAAAATGACCTAAATGTTCATCTAATGACACAAACACAAGTATTGGATGCACAAGATTGGTTAGAAACCCTAATTGGACAAGAATAAGCGTAGGGAGGACGAAAAAGACCTAATTGTTCATCCAATGACACAAACACACCTATTGGATGCACAAGATTGGTTAGAAACCCTAATTGAACAAGAATAAGCCTAGGGAGGTCGAAAATGACCTAAAAGTTCATCCAGTGACCCAAACACACCTATTGGATGCACAAGATTTGTTAGAAACCCTAATTGGACAAGAATAAGCCTAGGGAAGACGAGAATGTACTAAATGTTAATCCAATGACACAAACACACCTATTGGATGCACAAGATTTGTTAGAAACCCTAATTGGACAAGAATAAGCCTAGGGAGGTCGAAAATGACCTAAATGTTCATCTAATGACACAAACACAAGTATTGGATGCACAAGATTGGTTAGAAACCCTAATTGGACAAGAATAAGCGTAGGGAGGACGAAAAAGACCTAATTGTTCATCCAATGACACAAACACACCTATTGGATGCACAAGATTTGTTAGAAACCCTAATTGGACAAGAATAAGCCTAGGGAGGTCGAAAATGACCTAAAAAGTTCATCCAATGACACAAATACACATATTGGATGCACAAGATTGGTTAGAAACCCTACTTGGACAAGAATAAGCCTAGGGAGAACGAAAATGACCTAATTGTTCATCCAATGACACAAACACACCTATTGGATGCACAAGATTGGTTAGAAACCCTAATTGGATAAGAATAAGCCTAGGGAGGTCGAAAATGACCTAAATGTTCATCCAATGACACAAACACAAGTATTGGATGCACAAGATTGGTTAGAAACCCTAATTGGACAAGAATAAGCCTAGGGAGGTTGAAAAGTACCTAAAAGTTCATCCAATGACACAAACACAACTATTGGATGCACAAGATTTGTTAGAAACCCTAATTGGACAAGAATAAGCCTAGGGAGGACGAAAATGATCTAATTGTTCATCCAATGACACAAACACACCTATTGGATGGACAAGATTGGTTAGAAACCCTAATTGGACAAGAATAAGCCTAGGGAGGTCGAAAATGACCTAAATGTTCGTCCAATGATACAAACACAAGTATTGGATGCACAAGATTGGTTAGAAACCCTAATTGGACAAGAATAAGCCTAGGGAAGTCTAAAATGACCTAAATGTTCATCCAATTACACAAACACAACTATTGGATGCACAAGATTGGTTAGAAACCCTAATTGGACAAGAATAAGACTAGGGAGGTCGAAAATGACCTAAATGTTCATCCAATGATACAAACACAACTATTGGATGCACAAGATTGGTTAGAAACCCTAATTGGACAAGAATAAGCCTAGGGAGGTCGAAAATGACCTAAATGTTCATCCAATGATACAAACACAAGTATTGGATGCACAAGATTGGTTAGAAACCCTAATTGGACAAGAATAAGCCTAGGGAGGACGAAAAAGACCTAATTGTTCATCCAATGACACAAACACACCTATTGGATGCACAAGATTGGTTAGAAACCCTAATTGGACAAGAATAAGCCTAGGGAGGTCCAAAATGACCTAAATGTTCATCCAATGACACAAACACAAGTATTGGATGCACAAGATTGGTTAGAAACCCTAATTGGACAAGAATAAGCCTAGGGAGGTCGAAAAAGACCTAAAAGTTCTTCCAATGACACAAACACGACTATTGGATGCACAAGGTTGGTTAGAAACCCTAATTGGACAAAAATAAGCCTAGGGTGGTCGAAAATGACGTAAATGTTCATCCAATGACACAAACACACCTATTGGATGCCCAAGATTTGTTAGAAACCCTAATTGGACAAGAATAAGCCTAGGGAGGACGAAAATGCCCTAAATGTTCATCCAATGACACAAACACACCTATTGGATGCACAAGATTTGTTAGAAACCCTAATTGGACAAGAATAAGCCTAGGGAGGTCCAAAATGACCTAAATGTTCATCCCATGACACAAACACAAGTATTGGATGCACAAGATTGGTTAGAAACCCTAAATGGACAAGAATAAGCCTAGGGAGGTCGAAAAAGACCTAAAAGTTCATCCAATAACACAAACACAACTATTGGATGCACAAGATTAGTTAGAAACCCTAATTGGACAAAAATAAGCCTAGGGAGGTCGAAAACGACCAAAATGTTCATCCAATGACACAAACACAAGTATTGGACGCACAATTTTGGTTAGAAACCCTAATTGGACAAGAATAAGCCTAGGGAGGTCGAAAAGTACCTAAAAGTTCATCCAATGACACAAACACAACTATTGGATGCACAAGATTGGTTGAAACCCTAATTGGACAAGAATAAGCCTAGGGAGAACGAAAATGACCTAATTGTTCATCCAATGATACAAACACACCAATTGGATGCACAAGATTGGTTAGAAATCCTAATTGGACAAGAATAAGCCTAGGGAGGTCAAAAATGACCTAAATGTTCATCCAATGACACCAACACAAGTATTGGATGCACAAGATTGGTTAGAAACCCTAATTGGACAAGACTAAGCCTAGGGAGGACGAAAAAGACCTAATTGTTCATCCAATGACACAAACACACCTATTGGATGCCCAAGATTGGTTAGAAACCCTAATTAGAGAAGAATAAGCCTAGGGAGGTCGAAAATGACCTAAATGTTCAACCAATGACACAAACACAAGTATTGGATGCACAAGATTGGTTTGAAACCCTAATTGGACAAGAATAAGCCTAGGGAGGTCGAAAATGACCTAAATGTTCATCCAATGACACAAAACACCTATTGGATGCACAAGATTGGTTAGAAACCCTTATTGGACAAGAATAAGCCTAGGGAGGTCGAAAATTACCTAAAAGTTCATCCAGTGACACAAACACACCTATTGGATGCAAAAGATTTGTTAGAAACCCTAATTGGACAAGAATAAGCCTAGGGAGGTCGAAAATGACCTAAAAAGTTCATCCAATGACACAAATACACATATTGGATGCACAAGATTGGTTAGAAACCCTACTTGGACAAGAATAAGCCTAGGGAGAACGAAAATGACCTAATTGTTCATCCAATGACACAAACAAACCTATTGGATGCACAAGATTGGTTAGAAACCCTAATTGGATAAGAATAAGCCTAGGGAGGTCGAAAATGACCTAAATGTTCATCCAATGACACAAACACAAGTATTGGATGCACAAGATCGGTTAGAAACCCTAATTGGACAAGAATAAGCCTAGGGAGGACGAAAAAGACCTAATTGTTCATCCAATGACACAAACACACCTATTGGATGCACAAGATTGGTTAGAAACCCTAATTGAACAAGAATAAGCCTAGGGAGGTCGAAAATGACCTAAAAGTTCATCCAGTGACCCAAACACACCTATTGGATGCACAAGATTTGTTAGAAACCCTAATTGGACAAGAATAAGCCTAGGGAGGACGAAAATGTACTAAATGTTCATCCAATGACACAAACACACCTATTGGATGCACAAGATTTGTTAGAAACCCTAATTGGACAAGAATAAGCCTAGGGAGGTCGAAAATGACCTAAAAAGTTCATCCAATGACACAAACACACCTATTGGATCCACAAGATTTGATAGAAACCCTAATTGGACAAGAATAAGCCTAGGGAGGTCGAAAATGCCATAAATGTTCATCCAATGACACAAGCACACCTATTGGATGCACAAGATTGGTTAGAAACCCTACTTGGACAAGAATAAGCCTAGGGAGAACGAAAATGACCTAATTGTTCATCCAATGACACAAACAAACCTATTGGATGCACAAGATTGGTTAGAAACCCTAATTGGATAAGAATAAGCCTAGGGAGGTCGAAAATGACCTAAATGTTCATCCAATGACACAAACACAAGTATTGGATGCACAAGATTGGTTTGAAACCCTAATTGGACAAGAATAAGCCTAGGGAGGTCGAAAATGACCTAAATGTTCATCCAATGACACAAAACACCTATTGGATGCACAAGATTGGTTAGAAACCCTTATTGGACAAGAATAAGCCTAGGGAGGTCGAAAATTACCTAAAAGTTCATCCAGTGACACAAACACACCTATTGGATGCAAAAGATTTGTTAGAAACCCTAATTGGACAAGAATAAGCCTAGGGAGAAGGAAAATGACCTAAATGTTCATCCAATGACACAAACACAAGTATTGGATGCACAAGATTGGTTAGAAACCCTAATTGGACAAGAATAAGCTTAGGGAGGTCGACAAAGACATAAAAGTTCATCTAATGACACAAACACAACTATTGGATGCACAAGATTGGTTAGAAACCCTAATTGGACAAAAATAAGCCTAGGGAGGTCTAATATGACCTAAATGTTCATCAAATGACACAAACACGACTATTGGATGCACAAGATTGGTTAGAAACCCTAATTGGACAAGAATACGCCTAGGAAGGTCGAAAATGACCTAAATGTTCATCCAATGACACAAACACACCTATTGGATGCACAAGATTGGTTAGAAACCCTAATCGGACAAGAATAAGCCTAGGGAGGTCGAAAATTACCTAAAAGTTCATCCAGTGACCCAAACACACCTATTGGATGCACAAGATTTGTTAGAAACCCTAATTGGACAAGAATAAGCCTAGGGAGGACGAAAATGTACTAAATGTTCATCCAATGACACAAACACACCTATTGGATGCACAAGATTTGTTAGAAACCCTAATTGGACAAGAATAAGCCTAGGGAGGTCGAAAATGACCTAAAAAGTTCATCCAATGACACAAATACACATATTGGATACACAAGATGGGTTAGAAACTCTACATGGACAAGAATAAGCTTAGGGAGAACGAAAATGACCTAATTGTTCATCCAATGACACAAACAAACCTATTGGATGCACAAGATTGGTTAGAAACCCTAATTGGATAAGAATAAGCCTAGGGAGGTCGAAAATGACCTAAATGTTCATCCAATGACACAAACACAAGTATTGGATGCACAAGATTGGTTAGAAACCCTAATTGGACAAGAATAAGCCTAGGGAGGTCAAAAATGACCTAAAAGTTCATCCAATGACACAAACACACCTATTGGATGCACAAGATTTGATAGAAACCCTAATTGGACAAGAATAAGCCTACGGAGGACGAAAATGCCCTGAATGTTCATCCCATAACACAAACACACCTATTGGATGCACAAGATTTGTTAGAAACCCTAATTGAACAAGAATAAGCCTAGGAAGGTCAAAAATGACCAAAATGTTCATCTAATGATACAACCACAAGTATTGGATGCACAAGATTGGTTAAAAACCCTAATTGGACAAGAATAAGCCTAGGGAGGACGAAAATGCCCTAAATGTTCTTCCAATGACACAAACACACCTATTGGATGCACAAGATTGGTTAGAAACCCTAATTGGACAAGAATAAGCCTAGGGAGGTCCAAAATGACCTAAATGTCCATCCCATGACACAAACACAAGTATTGGATGCACAAGATTGGTTAGAAACCCTAAATGGACAAGAATAAGCCTAGGGAGGTCGAAAAAGACCTAAAAGTTCATCCAATAACACAAACACAACTATTGGATGCACAAGATTAGTTAGAAACCCTAATTGGACAAAAATAAGCCTAGGGAGGTCGAAAACGACCAAAATGTTCATCCAATGACACAAACACAAGTATTGGACGCACAATTTTGGTTAGAAACCCTAATTGGACAAGAATAAGCCTAGGGAGGTCGAAAAGTACCTAAAAGTTCATCCAATGACACAAACACAACTATTGGATGCACAAGATTGGTTGAAACCCTAATTGGACAAGAATAAGCCTAGGGAGAACGAAAATGACCTAATTGTTCATCCAATGATACAAACACACCTATTGGATGCACAAGATTGGTTAGAAATCCTAATTGGACAAGAATAAGCCTAGGGAGGTCGAAAATGACTTAAATGTTCATCCAATGACACCAACACAAGTATTGGATGCACAAGATTGGTTAGAAACCCTAATTGGACAAAAATAAGCCTAGGGAGGACGAAAAAGACCTAATTGTTCATCCAATGACACAAACACACCTATTGGATGCCCAAGATTGGTTAGAAACCCTAATTAGAGAAGAATAAGCCTAGGGAGGTCGAAAATGACCTAAATGTTCAACCAATGACACAAACACAAGTATTGGATGCACAAGATTGGTTTGAAACCCTAATTGGACAAGAATAAGCCTAGGGAGGTCGAAAATGACCTAAATGTTCATCCAATGACACAAAACACCTATTGGATGCACAAGATTGGTTAGAAACCCTTATTGGACAAGAATAAGCCTAGGGAGGTCGAAAATTACCTAAAAGTTCATCCAGTGACACAAACACACCTATTGGATGCAAAAGATTTGTTAGAAACCCTAATTGGACAAGAATAAGCCTAGGGAGAAGGAAAATGACCTAAATGTTCATCCAATGACACAAACACAAGTATTGGATGCACAAGATTGGTTAGAAACCCTAATTGGACAAGAATAAGCTTAGGGAGGTCGACAAAGACATAAAAGTTCATCTAATGACACAAACACAACTATTGGATGCACAAGATTGGTTAGAAACCCTAATTGGACAAAAATAAGCCTAGGGAGGTCTAATATGACCTAAATGTTCATCAAATGACACAAACACGACTATTGGATGCACAAGATTGGTTAGAAACCCTAATTGGACAAGAATACGCCTAGGAAGGTCGAAAATGACCTAAATGTTCATCCAATGACACAAACACACCTATTGGATGCACAAGATTGGTTAGAAACCCTAATCGGACAAGAATAAGCCTAGGGAGGTCGAAAATTACCTAAAAGTTCATCCAGTGACCCAAACACACCTATTGGATGCACAAGATTTGTTAGAAACCCTAATTGGACAAGAATAAGCCTAGGGAGGACGAAAATGTACTAAATGTTCATCCAATGACACAAACACACCTATTGGATGCACAAGATTTGTTAGAAACCCTAATTGGACAAGAATAAGCCTAGGGAGGTCGAAAATGACCTAAAAAGTTCATCCAATGACACAAATACACATATTGGATACACAAGATGGGTTAGAAACTCTACATGGACAAGAATAAGCTTAGGGAGAACGAAAATGACCTAATTGTTCATCCAATGACACAAACAAACCTATTGGATGCACAAGATTGGTTAGAAACCCTAATTGGATAAGAATAAGCCTAGGGAGGTCGAAAATGACCTAAATGTTCATCCAATGACACAAACACAAGTATTGGATGCACAAGATTTGTTAGAAACCCTAATTGGACAAGAATAAGCCTAGGGAGGACGAAAAAGACCTAATTGTTCATGCAATGACACAAACACACCTATTGGATGCACAAGAGTGGTTAGACACCCTAATTGAACAAGAATAAGCCTAGCGAGGTCGAAAATTACCTAAAAGTTCATCCAGTGACCCAAACACACCTATTGGATGCACAAGATTTGTTAGAAACCCTAATTGGACAAGAATAAGCCTAGGGAGGACGAAAATGTACTAAATGTTAATCCAATGACACAAACACACCTATTGGATGCACAAGATTTGTTAGAAACCCTAATTGGACAAGAATAAGCCTAGGGAGGTCGAAAATGACCTAAAAAGTTCATCCAATGACACAAACACACATATTGGATGCACAAGATTGGTTAGAAACCCTACTTGGACAAGAATAAGCCTAGGGAGAACGAAAATGACCTAATTGTTCATCCAATGACACAAACAAACCTATTGGATGCACAAGATTGGTTAGAAACCCTAATTGGATCAGAATAAGCCTAGGGAGGTCGAAAATGACCTAAATGTTCATCAAATGACACAAACACAAGGATTGGATGCACAAGATTGGTTAGAAACCCTAATTGGACAAGAATAAGCCTAGGGAGGACGAAAAAGACCTAATTGTTCATCCAATGACACAAACACACCTATTGGATGCACAAGATTGGTTAGAAACCCTAATTGAACAAGAATAAGCCTAGGGAGGTCGAAAATGACCTAAAAGTTCATCCAGTGACCCAAACACACCTATTGGATGCACAAGATTTGTTAGAAACCCTAATTGGACAAGAATAAGCCTAGGGAGGACGAAAATGTACTAAATGTTCATCCAATGACACAAACACACCTATTGGATGCACAAGATTTGTTAGAAACCCTAATTGGACAAGAATAAGCCTAGGGAGGTCGAAAATGACCTAAAAAGTTCATCCAATGACACAAATACACATATTGGATGCACAAGATTGGTTAGAAACCCTACTTGGACAAGAATAAGCCTAGGGAGAACGAAAATGACCTAATTGTTCATCCAATGACACAAACAAACCTATTGGATGCACAAGATTGGTTAGAAACCCTAATTGGATAAGAATAAGCCTAGGGAGGTCGAAAATGACCTAAATGTTCATCTAATGACACAAACACAAGTATTGGATGCACAAGATTGGTTAGAAACCCTAATTGGACAAGAATAAGCGTAGGGAGGACGAAAAAGACCTAATTGTTCATCCAATGACACAAACACACCTATTGGATGCACAAGATTGGTTAGAAACCCTAATTGAACAAGAATAAGCCTAGGGAGGTCGAAAATGACCTAAAAGTTCATCCAGTGACCCAAACACACCTATTGGATGCACAAGATTTGTTAGAAACCCTAATTGGACAAGAATAAGCCTAGGGAAGACGAGAATGTACTAAATGTTAATCCAATGACACAAACACACCTATTGGATGCACAAGATTTGTTAGAAACCCTAATTGGACAAGAATAAGCCTAGGGAGGTCGAAAATGACCTAAAAAGTTCATCCAATGATACAAACACACATATGGGATGCACAAGATTGGTTAGAAACCCTACTTGGACAAGAATAAGCCTAGGGAGAACGAAAATGCCCTAATTGTTCATCCAATGACACAAACAAACCTATTGGATGCACAAGATTGGTTAGAAACCCTAATTGGACAAGAATATGCCTAGGAAGGTCGAAAATGACCTAAATGTTCATCCAATGACACAAACACACCTATTGGATGCACAAGATTGGTTAGAAACCCTAATTGGACAAGAATAAGCCTAGGTAGGTCGAAAATTACCTAAAAGTTCATCCGGTGACCAAAACACCCCTATTGGATGCACAAGATTTGTTAGAAACCCTAATTAGACAAGAATAAGCCTAGGGAGGACGAAAATGCCCTAAATGTTCATCCAATGACACAAACACACCTATTGGATGCACAAGATTTGTTAGAAACCCTAATTGGACAAGAATAAGCCTAGGGAGGTCGAAAATGACCTAAAAAGTTCATCCAATGACACAAACACACATATTGGATACACAAGATTGGTTAGAAACTCTACATGGACAAGAATAAGACTAGGGAGAACGAAAATGACCTAATTGTTTATCCAATGACACAAACAAACCTATTGGATGCACAAGATTGGTTAGAAACCCTAATTGGATAAGAATAAGCCTAGGGAGGTCCAAAATGACCTAAATGTTCATCCAATGACACAAACACAAGTATTGGATGCACAAGATTGGTTAGAAACCCTAATTGGACAAGAATAAGCCTAGGGAGGACGAAAAAGACCTAATTGTTCATCCAATGACACAAACACACCTATTGGATGCACAAGATTGGTTAGAATCCCTAATTGAACAAGAATAAGCCTAGGGAGGTCGAAAATTACCTAAAAGTTCATCCAGTGACCCAAACACACCTATTGGATGCACAAGATTTGTTAGAAACCCTAATTGGACAAGAATAAGCCTAGGGAGGACGAAAATGTACTAAATGTTCATCCAATGACACAAACACACCTATTGGATGCACAAGATTTGTTAGAAACCCTAATTGGACAAGAATAAGCCTAGGGAGGTCGAAAATGACCTAAAAAGTTCATCCAATGACACAAACACACCTATTGGATCCACAAGATTTGATAGAAACCCTAATTGGACAAGAATAAGCCTAGGGAGGTCGAAAATGCCATAAATGTTCATCCAATGACACAAGCACACCTATTGGATGCACAAGATTGGTTAGAAACCCTACTTGGACAAGAATAAGCCTAGGGAGAACGAAAATGACCTAATTGTTCATCCAATGACACAAACAAACCTATTGGATGCACAAGATTGGTTAGAAACCCTAATTGGATAAGAATAAGCCTAGGGAGGTCGAAAATGACCTAAATGTTCATCCAATGACACAAACACAAGTATTGGATGCACAAGATTGGTTTGAAACCCTAATTGGACAAGAATAAGCCTAGGGAGGACGAAAAAGACCTAATTGTTCATCCAATGACACAAACACACCTATTGGATGCACAAGATTGGTTAGAAACCCTAATTGAACAAGAATAAGCCTAGGGAGGTCGAAAATTACCTAAAAGTTCATCCAGTGACCCAAACACACCTATTGGATGCACAAGATTTGTTAGAAACCCTAATTGGACAAGAATAAGCCTAGGGAGGATGAAAATGTACTAAATGTTCATCCAATGACACAAACACACCTATTGGATGCACAAGATTTGTTAGAAACCCTAATTGGACAAGAATAAGCCTAGGGAGGTCGAAAATGACCTAAAAAGTTCATCCAATGACACAAACACACATATTGGATGCACAAGATTGGTTAGAAACCCTACTTGGACAAGAATAAGCCTAGGGAGAACGAAAATGACCTAATTGTTCATCCAATGACACAATCAAACCTATTGGATGCACAAGATTGGTTAGAAACCCTAATTGGATAAGAATATGCCTAAGGAGGTCCAAAATGACCTAAATGTTCATCCAATGACACAAACACAAGTGTTGGATGCACAAGATTGGTTAGAAACCCTTATTGGACAAGAATAAGCCTAGGGAGGTCGAAAAAGACATAAAAGTTTATCCAATGACACAAACACAACTATTGGATGCACAAGATTGGTTAGAAACCTTAATTGGACAAAAATAAGCCTAGGGAGGTCTAATATGACCTAAATGTTCATCCAATGACACAAACACGAGTATTGGATGCACAAGATTGGCTAGAAACCATAATTGGACAAGAATAACCCTAGGGAGGTCGAAAATGACCTAAATGTTCATCCAATGACATAAACACAAGTATTGGATGCACAATATTGGTTAGAAACCCTAATTGGACAAGAATAAGCCTAGGGAGGTCGAAAAGTACCTAAAAGTTCAGCCAATGACACAAACACACCTATTGGATGCACAAGATTGGTTAGAAACCCTAATTGAACAAGCATAAGCCTAGGGAGGTCAATAATGACCTAAAAGTTCATCCAATGACACAAACACACCTATTGGATGCACAAGATTGGTTAGAAACCCTAATTGGACAAGAATAAGCCTAGGGAGAACGAAAATGACCTAATTGTTCATCAAATGACACAAACACACCTATTGGATGCCCAAGATTGGTTAGAAACCATAATTAGACAAGAATAAGCCTAGGGAGGTCGAAAATGACCTAAATGTTCATCCAATGACACAAACACAAGTATTGGATGCACAAGATTGGGTAGAAACCCTAATTGGACAAGAATAAGCCTAGGGAGGTCGAAAATGACCTAAATGTTCATCCAATGACACAAACACACCTATTGGATGCACAAGATTGGTTAGAAACCCTAATTGGACAAGAATAAGCCTAGGGAGGTCGAAAATGACCTAAATGTTCATCCAATGACACAAACACAAGTATTGGATGCACAAGATTGGTTAGAAACCCTAATTGGACAAGAATAAGCCTAGGGAGGTCAAAAATGACCTAAAAGTTCATCCAATGACACAAACACACCTATTGGATGCACAAGATTTGATAGAAACCCTAATTGGACAAGAATAAGCCTACGGAGGACGAAAATGCCTTGAATGTTCATCCCATAACACAAACACACCTATTGGATGCACAAGATTTGTTAGAAACCCTAATTGAACAAGAATAAGCCTAGGAAGGTCAAAAATGACCAAAATGTTCATCTAATGATACAAACACAAGTATTGGATGCACAAGATTGGTTAAAAACCCTAATTGGACAAGAATAAGCCTAGGGAGGACGAAAATGCCCTAAATGTTCATCCAATGACACAAACACACCTATTGGATGCACAAGATTGGTTAGAAACCCTAATTGGACAAGAATAAGCCTAGGGAGGTCGAAAATGACCTAAATGTTCATCCCATGACACAAACACAAGTATTGGATGCACAAGATTGGTTAGAAACCCTAAATGGACAAGAATAAGCCTAGGGAGGTCGAAAAAGACCTAAAAGTTCATCCAATAACACAAACACAACTATTGGATGCACAAGATTAGTTAGAAACCCTAATTGGACAAAAATAAGCCTAGGGAGGTCGAAAACGACCAAAATGTTCATCCAATGACACAAACACAAGTATTGGACGCACAATTTTGGTTAGAAACCCTAATTGGACAAGAATAAGCCTAGGGAGGACGAAAATGCCCTAAATGTTCATCCAATGACACAAACACACCTATTGGATGCACAAGATTGGTTAGAAACCCTAATTGGACAAGAATAAGCCTAGGGAGGTCCAAAATGACCTAAATGTTCATCCCATGACACAAACACAAGTATTGGATGCACAAGATTGGTTAGAAACCCTAAATGGACAAGAATAAGCCTAGGGAGGTCGAAAAAGACCTAAAAGTTCATCCAATAACACAAACACAACTATTCGATGCACAAGATTAGTTAGAAACCCTAATTGGACAAAAATAAGCCTAGGGAGGTCGAAAACGACCAAAATGTTCATCCAATGACACAAACACAAGTATTGGACGCACAATTTTGGTTAGAAACCCTAATTGGACAAGAATAAGCCTAGGGAGGTCGAAAAGTACCTAAAAGTTCATCCAATGACACAAACACAACTATTGGATGCACAAGATTGGTTAGAAACCCTAATTGGACAAGAATAAGCCTAGGGAGAACAAAAATGACCTAATTGTTCATCCAATGATACAAACACACCTATTGGATGCACAAGATTGGTTAGAAATCCTAATTGGACAAGAATAAGCCTAGGGAGGTCGAAAATGACCTAAATGTTCATCCAATGACACCAACACAAGTATTGGATGCACAAGATTGGTTAGAAACCCTAATTGGACAAGAATAAGCCTAGGGAGGACGAAAAAGACCTAATTGTTCATCCAATGACACAAACACACCTATTGGATGCCCAAGATTGGTTAGAAACCCTAATTAGAGAAGAATAAGCCTAGGGAGGTCGAAAATGACCTAAATGTTCAACCAATGACACAAACACAAGTATTGGATGCACAAGATTGGTTTGAAACCCTAATTGGACAAGAATAAGCCTAGGGAGAACGAAAATGACCTAATTGTTCATCCAATGATACAAACACACCTATTGGATGCACAAGATTGGTTAGAAATCCTAATTGGACAAGAATAAGCCTAGGGAGGTCGAAAATGACCTAAATGTTCATCCAATGACACCAACACAAGTATTGGATGCACAAGATTGGTTAGAAACCCTAATTGGACAAGAATAAGCCTAGGGAGGACGAAAAAGACCTAATTGTTCATCCAATGACACAAACAAACCTATTGGATGCACAAGATTGGTTAGAAACCCTAATTGGATAAGAATAAGCCTAGGGAGGTCGAAAATGACCTAAATGTTCATCTAATGACACAAACACAAGTATTGGATGCACAAGATTGGTTAGAAACCCTAATTGGACAAGAATAAGCGTAGGGAGGACGAAAAAGACCTAATTGTTCATCCAATGACACAAACACACCTATTGGATGCACAAGATTGGTTAGAAACCCTAATTGAACAAGAATAAGCCTAGGGAGGTCGAAAATGACCTAAAAGTTCATCCAGTGACCCAAACACACCTATTGGATGCACAAGATTTGTTAGAAACCCTAATTGGACAAGAATAAGCCTAGGGAAGACGAGAATGTACTAAATGTTAATCCAATGACACAAACACACCTATTGGATGCACAAGATTTGTTAGAAACCCTAATTGGACAAGAATAAGCCTAGGGAGGTCGAAAATGACCTAAATGTTCATCTAATGACACAAACACAAGTATTGGATGCACAAGATTGGTTAGAAACCCTAATTGGACAAGAATAAGCGTAGGGAGGACGAAAAAGACCTAATTGTTCATCCAATGACACAAACACACCTATTGGATGCACAAGATTTGTTAGAAACCCTAATTGGACAAGAATAAGCCTAGGGAGGTCGAAAATGACCTAAAAAGTTCATCCAATGACACAAATACACATATTGGATGCACAAGATTGGTTAGAAACCCTACTTGGACAAGAATAAGCCTAGGGAGAACGAAAATGACCTAATTGTTCATCCAATGACACAAACAAACCTATTGGATGCACAAGATTGGTTAGAAACCCTAATTGGATAAGAATAAGCCTAGGGAGGTCGAAAATGACCTAAATGTTCATCTAATGACACAAACACAAGTATTGGATGCACAAGATTGGTTAGAAACCCTAATTGGACAAGAATAAGCGTAGGGAGGACGAAAATTACCTAAAAGTTCATCCAGTGACCCAAACACACCTATTGGATGCACAAGATTTGTTAGAAACCCTAATTGGACAAGAATAAGCCTAGGGAGGACGAAAATGTACTAAATGTTCATCCAATGACACAAACACACCTATTGGATGCACAAGATTTGTTAGAAACCCTAATTGGACAAGAATAAGCCTAGGGAAGACGAGAATGTACTAAATGTTAATCCAATGACACAAACACACCTATTGGATGCACAAGATTTGTTAGAAACCCTAATTGGACAAGAATAAGCTTAGGGAGGTCGAAAATGACCTAAAAAGTTCATCCAATGATACAAACACACATATGGGATGCACAAGATTGGTTAGAAACCCTACTTGGACAAGAATAAGCCTAGGGAGAACGAAAATGACCTAATTGTTCATCCAATGACACAAACAAACCTATTGGATGCAAAAGATTGGTTAGAAACCCTAATTGGATAAGAATAAGCCTAGGGAGGTCCAAAATGACCTAAATGTTCATCCAATGACACAAACACAAGTATTGGATGCACAAGATTGGTTAGAAACCCTAATTGGACAAGAATAAGCCTAGGGAGGACGAAAAAGACCTAATTGTTCATCCAATGACACAAACACACCTATTGGATGCACAAGATTGGTTAGAAACCCTAATTGAACAAGAATAAGCCTAGGGAGGTCGAAAATTACCTAAAAGTTCATCCAGTGGCCCAAACACACCTATTGGATGCACAAGATTTGTTAGAAACTCTAATTGGACAAGAATAAGCCTAGGGAGGACGAAAATGTACTAAATGTTCATCCAATGACACAAACACACCTATTGGATGCACAAGATTTGTTAGAAACCCTAATTGGACAAGAATAAGCCTAGGGAGGTTGAAAATGACCTAAAAAGTTCATCCAATGACACAAATACACATATTGGATGCACAAGATTGGTTAGAAACCCTACTTGGACAAGAATAAGCCTAGGGAGAACGAAAATGACCTAATTGTTCATCCAATGACACAAACAAACCTATTGGATGCACAAGATTGGTTAGAAACCCTAATTGGATAAGAATAAGCCTAGGGAGGTCGAAAATGACCTAAATGTTCATCCAATGACACAAACACAAGTATTGGATGCACAAGATCGGTTAGAAACCCTAATTGGACAAGAATAAGCCTAGGGAGGACGAAAAAGACCTAATTGTTCATCCAATGACACAAACACACCTATTGGATGCACAAGATTGGTTAGAAACCCTAATTGAACAAGAATAAGCCTAGGGAGGTCGAAAATGACCTAAAAGTTCATCCAGTGACCCAAACACACCTATTGGATGCACAAGATTTGTTAGAAACCCTAATTGGACAAGAATAAGCCTAGGGAAGACGAGAATGTACTAAATGTTAATCCAATGACACAAACACACCTATTGGATGCACAAGATTTGTTAGAAACCCTAATTGGACAAGAATAAGCCTAGGGAGGTCGAAAATGACCTAAA
>JBBPBS010000185.1:373174-391855 GCA_037974835.1 Cicer judaicum
CTAATTGGACAAGAATAAGCCTAGGGAGGACGAAAATGTACTAAATGTTCATCCAATGACACAAACACACCTATTGGATGCACAAGATTTGTTAGAAACCCTAATTGGACAAGAATAAGCCTAGGGAGGTTGAAAATGACCTAAAAAGTTCATCCAATGACACAAATACACATATTGGATGCACAAGATTGGTTAGAAACCCTACTTGGACAAGAATAAGCCTAGGGAGAACGAAAATGACCTAATTGTTCATCCAATGACACAAACAAACCTATTGGATGCACAAGATTGGTTAGAAACCCTAATTGGATAAGAATAAGCCTAGGGAGGTCGAAAATGACCTAAATGTTCATCTAATGACACAAACACAAGTATTGGATGCACAAGATTGGTTAGAAACCCTAATTGGACAAGAATAAGCGTAGGGAGGACGAAAAAGACCTAATTGTTCATCCAATGACACAAACACACCTATTGGATGCACAAGATTGGTTAGAAACCCTAATTGAACAAGAATAAGCCTAGGGAGGTTGAAAATGACCTAAAAGTTCATCCAGTGACCCAAACACACCTATTGGATGCACAAGATTTGTTAGAAACCCTAATTGGACAAGAATAAGCCTAGGGAAGACGAGAATGTACTAAATGTTAATCCAATGACACAAACACACCTATTGGATGCACAAGATTTGTTAGAAACCCTAATTGGACAAGAATAAGCCTAGGGAGGTCGAAAATGACCTAAAAAGTTCATCCAATGATACAAACACACATATGGGATGCACAAGATTGGTTAGAAACCCTACTTGGACAAGAATAAGACTAGGGAGAACGAAAATGACCTAATTGTTCATCCAATGACACAAACACACCTATTGGTTAGAAACCCTAATTGGAGAAGAATATGCCTAAGGAGGTCAAAAATGACCTAAATGTTCATCCAATGACACAAACACACCTGTTGGATGCACAAGATTGGGTAAAAACCCTAATTGGACAAGAATAAGCCTAGGGAGGTCAAAAATGACCTAAAAGTTCATCCAATGACACAAACACACCTATTGGATGCACAAGATTTGATAGAAACCCTAATTGGACAAGAATAAGCCTATGGAGGACGAAAATGCCCTGAATGTTCATCCCATAACACAAACACACCTATTGGATGCACAAGATTTGTTAGAAACCCTAATTGAACAAGAATAAGCCTAGGAAGGTCAAAAATGACCAAAATGTTCATCTAATGATACAAACACAAGTATTGGATGCACAAGATTGGTTAAAAACCCTAATTGGACAAGAATAAGCCTAGGGAGGACGAAAATGCCCTAAATGTTCATCCAATGACACAAACACACCTATTGGATGCACAAGATTGGTTAGAAACCCTAATTGGACAAGAATAAGCCTAGGGAGGTCCAAAATGACCTAAATGTTCATCCCATGACACAAACACAAGTATTGGATGCACAAGATTGGTTAGAAACCCTAAATGGACAAGAATAAGCCTAGGGAGGTCGAAAAAGACCTAAAAGTTCATCCAATAACACAAACACAACTATTGGATGCACAAGATTAGTTAGAAACCCTAATTGGACAAAAATAAGCCTAGGGAGGTCGAAAACGACCAAAATGTTCATCCAATGACACAAACACAAGTATTGGACGCACAATTTTGGTTAGAAACCCTAATTGGACAAGAATAAGCCTAGGGAGGTCGAAAAGTACCTAAAAGTTCATCCAATGACACAAACACAACTATTGGATGCACAAGATTGGTTGAAACCCTAATTGGACAAGAATAAGCCTAGGGAGAACGAAAATGACCTAATTGTTCATCCAATGATACAAACACACCTATTGGATGCACAAGATTGGTTAGAAATCCTAATTGGACAAGAATAAGCCTAGGGAGGTCGAAAATGACTTAAATGTTCATCCAATGACACCAACACAAGTATTGGATGCACAAGATTGGTTAGAAACCCTAATTGGACAAAAATAAGCCTAGGGAGGACGAAAAAGACCTAATTGTTCATCCAATGACACAAACACACCTATTGGATGCCCAAGATTGGTTAGAAACCCTAATTAGAGAAGAATAAGCCTAGGGAGGTCGAAAATGACCTAAATGTTCAACCAATGACACAAACACAAGTATTGGATGCACAAGATTGGTTTGAAACCCTAATTGGACAAGAATAAGCCTAGGGAGGTCGAAAATGACCTAAATGTTCATCCAATGACACAAAACACCTATTGGATGCACAAGATTGGTTAGAAACCCTTATTGGACAAGAATAAGCCTAGGGAGGTCGAAAATTACCTAAAAGTTCATCCAGTGACACAAACACACCTATTGGATGCAAAAGATTTGTTAGAAACCCTAATTGGACAAGAATAAGCCTAGGGAGAAGGAAAATGACCTAAATGTTCATCCAATGACACAAACACAAGTATTGGATGCACAAGATTGGTTAGAAACCCTAATTGGACAAGAATAAGCTTAGGGAGGTCGACAAAGACATAAAAGTTCATCTAATGACACAAACACAACTATTGGATGCACAAGATTGGTTAGAAACCCTAATTGGACAAAAATAAGCCTAGGGAGGTCTAATATGACCTAAATGTTCATCAAATGACACAAACACGACTATTGGATGCACAAGATTGGTTAGAAACCCTAATTGGACAAGAATACGCCTAGGAAGGTCGAAAATGACCTAAATGTTCATCCAATGACACAAACACACCTATTGGATGCACAAGATTGGTTAGAAACCCTAATCGGACAAGAATAAGCCTAGGGAGGTCGAAAATTACCTAAAAGTTCATCCAGTGACCCAAACACACCTATTGGATGCACAAGATTTGTTAGAAACCTTAATTAGACAAGAATAAGCCTAGGGAGGACGAAAATGCCCTAAATGTTCATCCAATGACACAAACACACCTATTGGATGCACAAGATTTGTTAGAAACCCTAATTGGACAAGAATAAGCCTAGGGAGGTCGAAAATGACCTAAAAAGTTCATCCAATGACACAAATACACATATTGGATACACAAGATGGGTTAGAAACTCTACATGGACAAGAATAAGCTTAGGGAGAACGAAAATGACCTAATTGTTCATCCAATGACACAAACAAACCTATTGGATGCACAAGATTGGTTAGAAACCCTAATTGGATAAGAATAAGCCTAGGGAGGTCGAAAATGACCTAAATGTTCATCCAATGACACAAACACAAGTATTGGATGCACAAGATTGGTTAGAAACCCTAATTGGACAAGAATAAGCCTAGGGAGGTCAAAAATGACCTAAAAGTTCATCCAATGACACAAACACACCTATTGGATGCACAAGATTTGATAGAAACCCTAATTGGACAAGAATAAGCCTACGGAGGACGAAAATGCCTTGAATGTTCATCCCATAACACAAACACACCTATTGGATGCACAAGATTTGTTAGAAACCCTAATTGAACAAGAATAAGCCTAGGAAGGTCAAAAATGACCAAAATGTTCATCTAATGATACAAACACACGTATTGGATGCACAAGATTGGTTAAAAACCCTAATTGGACAAGAATAAGCCTAGGGAGGACGAAAATGCCCTAAATGTTCATCCAATGACACAAACACACCTATTGGATGCACAAGATTGGTTAGAAACCCTAATTGGACAAGAATAAGCCTAGGGAGGTCAAAAATGACCTAAAAGTTCATCCAATGACACAAACACACCTATTGGATGCACAAGATTTGATAGAAACCCTAATTGGACAAGAATAAGCCTACGGAGGACGAAAATGCCTTGAATGTTCATCCCATAACACAAACACACCTATTGGATGCACAAGATTTGTTAGAAACCCTAATTGAACAAGAATAAGCCTAGGAAGGTCAAAAATGACCAAAATGTTCATCTAATGATACAAACACAAGTATTGGATGCACAAGATTGGTTAAAAACCCTAATTGGACAAGAATAAGCCTAGGGAGGACGAAAATGCCCTAAATGTTCATCCAATGACACAAACACACCTATTGGATGCACAAGATTGGTTAGAAACCCTAATTGGACAAGAATAAGCCTAGGGAGGTCAAAAATGACCTAAAAGTTCATCCAATGACACAAACACACCTATTGGATGCACAAGATTTGTTAGAAACCCTAATTGGACAAGAATAAGCCTAGGGAGGACGAAAATGACCTAATTGTTCATCCAATAACACAAACACACCTATTGGATGCACAAGATTCGTTAGAAACCGTAATTGGACAAGAATAAGCCTAGGGAGGTCAAAAATGACCTAAATGTTCATCCAATGACACAAACACACTTATTGGATGCACAAGATTTGTTAGAAACCCTAATTGGACAAGAATAAGCCTAGGGAGGTCGAAAATGACCTAAATGTTCATCCAATGACACAAACACAAGTATTGGATGCACAAGATTGGTTAGAAACCCTAATTGGACAAGAATAAGCCTAGGGAGGACGAAAAAGACCTAATTGTTCATCCAATGACACAAACACACCTATTGGATGCACAAGATTGGTTAGAATCCCTAATTGAACAAGAATAAGCCTAGGGAGGTCGAAAATTACCTAAAAGTTCATCCAGTGACCCAAACACACCTATTGGATGCACAAGATTTGTTAGAAACCCTAATTGGACAAGAATAAGCCTAGGGAGGACGAAAATGTACTAAATGTTCATCCAATGACACAAACACACCTATTGGATGCACAAGATTTGTTAGAAACCCTAATTGGACAAGAATAAGCCTAGGGAGGTCGAAAATGACCTAAAAAGTTCATCCAATGACACAAACACACCTATTGGATCCACAAGATTTGATAGAAACCCTAATTGGACAAGAATAAGCCTAGGGAGGTCGAAAATGCCATAAATGTTCATCCAATGACACAAGCACACCTATTGGATGCACAAGATTGGTTAGAAACCCTACTTGGACAAGAATAAGCCTAGGGAGAACGAAAATGACCTAATTGTTCATCCAATGACACAAACAAACCTATTGGATGCACAAGATTGGTTAGAAACCCTAATTGGATAAGAATAAGCCTAGGGAGGTCGAAAATGACCTAAATGTTCATCCAATGACACAAACACAAGTATTGGATGCACAAGATTGGTTTGAAACCCTAATTGGACAAGAATAAGCCTAGGGAGGACGAAAAAGACCTAATTGTTCATCCAATGACACAAACACACCTATTGGATGCACAAGATTGGTTAGAAACCCTAATTGAACAAGAATAAGCCTAGGGAGGTCGAAAATTACCTAAAAGTTCATCCAGTGACCCAAACACACCTATTGGATGCACAAGATTGGTTAGAAACCCTACTTGGACAAGAATAAGCCTAGGGAGAACGAAAATGACCTAATTGTTCATCCAATGACACAAACAAACCTATTGGATGCACAAGATTGGTTAGAAACCCTAATTGGATAAGAATAAGCCTAGGGAGGTCGAAAATGACCTAAATGTTCATCTAATGACACAAACACAAGTATTGGATGCACAAGATTGGTTAGAAACCCTAATTGGACAAGAATAAGCCTAGGGAGGACGAAAATGTACTAAATGTTCATCCAATGACACAAACACACCTATTGGATGCACAAGATTTGTTAGAAACCCTAATTGGACAAGAATAAGCCTAGGGAGGTCGAAAATGACCTAAAAAGTTCATCCAATGACACAAATACACATATTGGATGCACAAGATTGGTTAGAAACCCTACTTGGACAAGAATAAGCCTAGGGAGAACGAAAATGACCTAATTGTTCATCCAATGACACAAACACACCTATTGGATGCACAAGATTGGTTAGAAACCCTAATTGGATAAGAATAAGCCTAGGGAGGTCGAAAATGACCTAAATGTTCATCTAATGACACAAACACAAGTATTGGATGCACAAGATTGGTTAGAAACCCTAATTGGACAAGAATAAGCGTAGGGAGGACGAAAAAGACCTAATTGTTCATCCAATGACACAAACACACCTATTGGATGCTCAAGATTGGTTAGAAACCCTAATTGAACAAGAATAAGCCTAGGGAGGTCGAAAATGACCTAAAAGTTCATCCAGTGACCCAAACACACCTATTGGATGCACAAGATTTGTTAGAAACCCTAATTGGACAAGAATAAGCCTAGGGAAGACGAGAATGTACTAAATGTTAATCCAATGACGCAAACACACCTATTGGATGCACAAGATTTGTTAGAAACCCAAATTGGACAAGAATAAGCCTAGGGAGGTAGAAAATGACCTAAAAAGTTCATCCAATGACACAAACACACATATTGGATACACAAGATTGGTTAGAAACTCTACATGGACAAGAATAAGACTAGGGAGAACGAAAATGACCTAATTGTTTATCCAATGACACAAACAAACCTATTGGATGCACAAGATTGGTTAGAAACCCTAATTGGATAAGAATAAGCCTAGGGAGGTCCAAAATGACCTAAATGTTCATCCAATGACACAAACACAAGTATTGGATGCACAAGATTGGTTAGAAACCCTAATTGGACAAGAATAAGCCTAGGGAGGACGAAAATGCCCTAAATGTTCATCCAATGACACAAACACACCTATTGGATGCACAAGATTTGTTAGAAACCCTAATTGGACAAGAATAAGCCTAGGGAGGTCGAAAATGACCTAAAAGTTCATCCAATGACACAAACACAAGTATTGGATGCACAAGATTGGTTAGAAACCCTAATTGGACAAGAATAAGCCTAGGGAGCTCGAAAATGAGCTAAAAGTTCATCGAATGACACAAACACATCTATTGGATGCACAAGATTTGTTAGAAACCCTAATTGGAAAAGAATAAGCCTAGGGAGAACGAAAATGACCTAATTGTTCATCCAATGACACAAACACACCTATTGGATGCCCAAGAATTGTTAGAAACCCTAATTGGACAAGAATAAGCCTAGGGAGGTCGAAATTGGCCTAAAAGTTCATCCAATGACACAAGCACACCTATTGGATGCACAAGATTGGTTAGAAACCCTAATTGGACAAGAATAGGCGTATGGAGTTCAAAAATGACCTAAAAGTTCATCCAATGACACAAACTCACCTATTGGATGCCCAAGATTTTTTAGAAACCCTAATTGGACAAGAATAAGCCTAGGGAGGACGAAAATGCCCTAAATGTTCATCCAATGACACAAACACACCTATTGGATGCACAAGATTGGTTAGAAACCCTAATTGGACAAGAATAGGCCTATGGAGTTCGATAATGACCTAAAAGTTCATCCAATGACACAAACTCACCTATTGGATGCCCAAGAATTGTTAGAAACCCTAATTGGACAAGAATAAGCCTAGGGAGGACGAAAATGCCCTAAATGTTCATCCAATGACACAAACACACCTATTGGATGCACAAGATTTGTTAGAAACCCTAATTGGACAAGAATAAGCCTAGGGAGGTCGAAAATGACCTAAAAGTTCATCCAATGACACAAACACACCTATTGGATGCACAAGATTTGATAGAAACCCTAATTGGACAAGAATAAGCCTACGGAGGACGAAAATGCCCTGAATGTTCATCCCATGACACAAACACACCTATTGGATGCACAAGATTTGTTAGAAACCCTAATTGAACAAGAATAAGCCTAGGAAGGTCGAAAATGACCAAAATGTTCATCTAATGATACAAACACAAGTATTGGATGCACAAGATTGGTTAAAAACCCTAATTGGACAAGAATAAGCCTAGGGAGGACGAAAATGCCCTAAATGTTCATCCAATGACACAAACACACCTATTGGATGCACAAGATTGGTTAGAAACCCTAATTGGACAAGAATAAGCCTAGGGAGGTCCAAAATGACCTAAATGTTCATCCCATGACACAAACACTCCTATTGGATGCACAAGATTGGTTAGAAACCCTAATTGGACAAGAATAAGCCTAAGGAGGTCCAAAATGACCTAAATGTTCATCCCATGACACAAACACAAGTATTGGATGCACAAGATTGGTTAGAAACCCTAAATGGACAAGAATAAGCCTAGGGAGGTCGAAAAAGATCTAAAAGTTCATCCAATAACACAAACACAACTATTGGATGCACAAGATTAGTTAGAAACCCTAATTGGACAAAAATAAGCCTAGGGAGGTCGAAAACGACCAAAATGTTCATCCAATGACACAAACACAAGTATTGGACGCACAATTTTGGTTAGAAACCCTAATTGGACAAGAATAAGCCTAGGGAGGACGAAAATGCCCTAAATGTTCATCCAATGACACAAACACACCTATTGGATGCACAAGATTGGTTAGAAACCCTAATTGGACAAGAATAAGCCTAGGGAGGTCCAAAATGACCTAAATGTTCATCCCATGACACAAACACAAGTATTGGATGCACAAGATTGGTTAGAAACCCTAAATGGACAAGAATAAGCCTAGGGAGGTCGAAAAAGACCTAAAAGTTCATCCAATAACACAAACACAACTATTGGATGCACAAGATTAGTTAGAAACCCTAATTGGACAAAAATAAGCCTAGGGAGGTCGAAAACGACCAAAATGTTCATCCAATGACACAAACACAAGTATTGGACGCACAATTTTGGTTAGAAACCCTAATTGGACTAGAATAAGCCTAGGGAGGTCGAAAAGTACCTAAAAGTTCATCCAATGACACAAACACAACTATTGGATGCACAAAATTGGTTGAAACCCTAATTGGACAAGAATAAGCCTAGGGAGAACGAAAATGACCTAATTGTTCATCCAATGATACAAACACACCTATTGGATGCACAAGATTGGTTAGATATCCTAATTGGACAAGAATAAGCCTTGGGAGGTCGAAAATGACCTAAATGTTCATCCAATGACACCAACACAAGTATTGGATGCACAAGATTGGTTAGAAACCCTAATTGGACAAGAATAAGCCTAGGGAGGACGAAAAAGACCTAATTGTTCATCCAATGACACAAACACACCTATTGGATGCCCAAGATTGGTTAGAAACCCTAATTAGAGAAGAATAAGCCTAGGGAGGTCGAAAATGACCTAAATGTTCAACCAATGACACAAACACAAGTATTGGATGCACAAGATTGGTTTGAAACCCTAATTGGACAAGAATAAGCCTAGGGAGGTCGAAAATGACCTAAATGTTCATCCAATGACACAAAACACCTATTGGATGCACAAGATTGGTTAGAAACCCTTATTGGACAAGAATAAGCCTAGGGAGGTCGAAAATTACCTAAAAGTTCATCCAGTGACACAAACACACCTATTGGATGCAAAAGATTTGTTAGAAACCCTAATTGGACAAGAATAAGCCTAGGGAGAAGGAAAATGACCTAAATGTTCATCCAATGACACAAACACAAGTATTGGATGCACAAGATTGGTTAGAGACCCTAATTGGACAAGAATAAGCTTAGGGAGGTCGACAAAGACATAAAAGTTCATCTAATGACACAAACACAACTATTGGATGCACAAGATTGGTTAGAAACCCTAATTGGACAAAAATAAGCCTAGGGAGGTCTAATATGACCTAAATGTTCATCAAATGACACAAACACGACTATTGGATGCACAAGATTGGTTAGAAACCCTAATTGGACAAGAATACGCCTAGGAAGGTCGAAAATGACCTAAATGTTCATCCAATGACACAAACACACCTATTGGATGCACAAGATTGGTTAGAAACCCTAATCGGACAAGAATAAGCCTAGGGAGGTCGAAAATTACCTAAAAGTTCATCCAGTGACCCAAACACACCTATTGGATGCACAAGATTTGTTAGAAACCTTAATTAGACAAGAATAAGCCTAGGGAGGACGAAAATGCCCTAAATGTTCATCCAATGACACAAACACACCTATTGGATGCACAAGATTTGTTAGAAACCCTAATTGGACAAGAATAAGCCTAGGGAGGTCGAAAATGACCTAAAAAGTTCATCCAATGACACAAATACACATATTGGATACACAAGATGGGTTAGAAACTCTACATGGACAAGAATAAGCTTAGGGAGAACGAAAATGACCTAATTGTTCATCCAATGACACAAACAAACCTATTGGATGCACAAGATTGGTTAGAAACCCTAATTGGATAAGAATAAGCCTAGGGAGGTCGAAAATGACCTAAATGTTCATCCAATGACACAAACACAAGTATTGGATGCACAAGATTGGTTTGAAACCCTAATTGGACAAGAATAAGCCTAGGGAGGACGAAAAAGACCTAATTGTTCATCCAATGACACAAACACACCTATTGGATGCACAAGATTGGTTAGAAACCCTAATTGAACAAGAATAAGCCTAGGGAGGTCGAAAATGACCTAAAAGTTCATCCAGTGACCCAAACACACCTATTGGATGCACAAGATTTGTTAGAAACCCTAATTGGACAAGAATAAGCCTAGGGAGGACGAAAATGTACTAAATGTTCATCCAATGACACAAACACACCTATTGGATGCACAAGATTTGTTAGAAACCCTAATTGGACAAGAATAAGCCTAGGGAGGTCGAAAATGACCTAAAAAGTTCATCCAATGACACAAATACACATATTGGATGCACAAGATTGGTTAGAAACCCTACTTGGACAAGAATAAGCCTAGGGAGAACGAAAATGACCTAATTGTTCATCCAATGACACAAACAAACCTATTGGATGCACAAGATTGGTTAGAAACCCTAATTGGATAAGAATAAGCCTAGGGAGGTCGAAAATGACCTAAATGTTCATCTAATGACACAAACACACGTATTGGATGCACAAGATTGGTTAGAAACCCTAATTGGACAAGAATAAGCGTAGGGAGGACGAAAAAGACCTAATTGTTCATCCAATGACACAAACACACCTATTGGATGCACAAGATTGGTTAGAAACCCTAATTGAACAAGAATAAGCCTAGGGAGGTCGAAAATGACCTAAAAGTTCATCCAGTGACCCAAACACACCTATTGGATGCACAAGATTTGTTAGAAACCCTAATTGGACAAGAATAAGCCTAGGGAAGACGAGAATGTACTAAATGTTAATCCAATGACACAAACACACCTATTGGATGCACAAGATTGGTTAGAAACCCTAATTGGACAAGAATAAGCCTAGGGAGGTCGAAAATGACCTAAAAAGTTCATCCAATGATACAAACACACATATGGGATGCACAAGATTGGTTAGAAACCCTACTTGGACAAGAATAAGCCTAGGGAGAACGAAAATGACCTAATTGTTCATCCAATGACACAAACAAACCTATTGGATGCACAAGATTGGTTAGAAACCCTAATTGGATAAGAATAAGCCTAGGGAGGACGAAAATGACCTAAATGTTCATCCAATGACACAAACACAAGTATTGGATGCACAAGATTGGTTAGAAACCCTAATTGGACAAGAATAAGCCTAGGGAGGACGAAAAAGACCTAATTGTTCATCCAATGACACAAACACACCTATTGGATGCACAAGATTGGTTAGAAACCCTAATTGGACAAGAATAAGCCTAGGGAGGTCGAAAATGACCTAAATGTTCATCCAATGACACAAACACAAGTATTGGATGCACAAGATTGGGTAGAAACCCTAATTGGACAAGAATAAGCCTAGGGAGGTCGAAAATGACCTAAATGTTCATCCAATGACACAAACACACCTATTGGATGCACAAGATTGGTTAGAAACCGTAATTGGGCAAGAATAAGCCTAGGGAGGTCGAAAAGTACCTAAAAGTTCATGCAATGACACAAACACACCTATTGGATGCACAAGATTTGTTAGAAACCCTAATTGGACAAGAATAAGCCTAGGGAGGTCGGAAATGACCTAAAAGTTCATCCAATGACACAAACACACCTATTGGATCCACAAGATTTGTTAGAAACCCTAATTGGACAAGAATAAGCCTAGGGAGGACGAAAATGCCATAAATGTTCATCCAATGACACAAACACAAGTATTGGACGCACAATTTTGGTTAGAAACCCTAATTGGACAAGAATAAGCCTAGGGAGGTCGAAAAGTACCTAAAAGTTCATCCAATGACACAAACACAACTATTGGATGCACAAGATTGGTTGAAACCCTAATTGGACAAGAATAAGCCTAGGGAGAACGAAAATGACCTAATTGTTCATCCAATGATACAAACACACCTATTGGATGCACAAGATTGGTTAGAAATCCTAATTGGACAAGAATAAGCCTAGGGAGGTCGAAAATGACTTAAATGTTCATCCAATGACACCAACACAAGTATTGGATGCACAAGATTGGTTAGAAACCCTAATTGGACAAAAATAAGCCTAGGGAGGACGAAAAAGACCTAATTGTTCATCCAATGACACAAACACACCTATTGGATGCCCAAGATTGGTTAGAAACCCTAATTAGAGAAGAATAAGCCTAGGGAGGTCGAAAATGACCTAAATGTTCAACCAATGACACAAACACAAGTATTGGATGCACAAGATTGGTTTGAAACCCTAATTGGACAAGAATAAGCCTAGGGAGGTCGAAAATAACCTAAATGTTCATCCAATGACACAAACCACCTATTGGATGCACAAGATTGGTTAGAAACCCTTATTGGACAAGAATAAGCCTAGGGAGGTCGAAAATTACCTAAAAGTTCATCCAGTGACACAAACACACCTATTGGATGCAAAAGATTTGTTAGAAACCCTAATTGGACAAGAATAAGCCTAGGGAGAAGGAAAATGACCTAAATGTTCATCCAATGACACAAACACAAGTATTGGATGCACAAGATTGGTTAGAAACCCTAATTGGACAAGAATAAGCTTAGGGAGGTCGACAAAGACATAAAAGTTCATCTAATGACACAAACACAACTATTGGATGCACAAGATTGGTTAGAAACCCTAATTGGACAAAAATAAGCCTAGGGAGGTCTAATATGACCTAAATGTTCATCAAATGACACAAACACGACTATTGGATGCACAAGATTGGTTAGAAACCCTAATTGGACAAGAATACGCCTAGGAAGGTCGAAAATGACCTAAATGTTCATCCAATGACACAAACACACCTATTGGATGCACAAGATTGGTTAGAAACCCTAATTGGACAAGAATAAGCCTAGGGAGGTCGAAAATTACCTAAAAGTTCATCCAGTGACCCAAACACACCTATTGGATGCACAAGATTTGTTAGAAACCTTAATTAGACAAGAATAAGCCTAGGGAGGACGAAAATGCCCTAAATGTTCATCCAATGACACAAACACACCTATTGGATGCACAAGATTTGTTAGAAACCCTAATTGGACAAGAATAAGCCTAGGGAGGTCGAAAATGACCTAAAAAGTTCATCCAATGACACAAATACACACATTGGATACACAAGATGGGTTAGAAACTCTACATGGACAAGAATAAGCCTAGGGAGAACGAAAATGACCTAATTGTTCATCCAATGACACAAACAAACCTATTGGATGCACAAGATTGGTTAGAAACCCTAATTGGATAAGAATAAGCCTAGGGAGGTCAAAAATGACCTAAATGTTCATCCAATGACACAAACACAAGTATTGGATGCACAAGATTGGTTAGAAACCCTAATTGGACAAGAATAAGCCTAGGGAGGACGAAAAAGACCTAATTGTTCATCCAATGACACAAACACACCTATTGGATGCACAAGATTGGTTAGAATCCCTAATTGAACAAGAATAAGCCTAGGGAGGTCGAAAATTACCTAAAAGTTCATCCAGTGACCCAAACACACCTATTGGATGCACAAGATTTGTTAGAAACCCTAATTGGACAAGAATAAGCCTAGGGAGGACGAAAATGTACTAAATGTTCATCCAATGACACAAACACACCTATTGGATGCACAAGATTTGTTAGAAACCCTAATTGGACAAGAATAAGCCTAGGGAGGTCGAAAATGACCTAAAAAGTTCATCCAATGACACAAACACACCTATTGGATCCACAAGATTTGATAGAAACCCTAATTGGACAAGAATAAGCCTAGGGAGGTCGAAAATGCCATAAATGTTCATCCAATGACACAAGCACACCTATTGGATGCACAAGATTGGTTAGAAACCCTACTTGGACAAGAATAAGCCTAGGGAGAACGAAAATGACCTAATTGTTCATCCAATGACACAAACAAACCTATTGGATGCACAAGATTGGTTAGAAACCCTAATTGGATAAGAATAAGCCTAGGGAGGTCGAAAATGACCTAAATGTTCATCCAATGACACAAACACAAGTATTGGATGCACAAGATTGGTTTGAAACCCTAATTGGACAAGAATAAGCCTAGGGAGGACGAAAAAGACCTAATTGTTCATCCAATGACACAAACACACCTATTGGATGCACAAGATTGGTTAGAAACCCTAATTGAACAAGAATAAGCCTAGGGAGGTCGAAAATGACCTAAAAGTTCATCCAGTGACCCAAACACACCTATTGGATGCACAAGATTTGTTAGAAACCCTAATTGGACAAGAATAAGCCTAGGGAAGACGAGAATGTACTAAATGTTAATCCAATGACACAAACACACCTATTGGATGCACAAGATTGGTTAGAAACCCTAATTGGACAAGAATAAGCCTAGGGAGGTCGAAAATGACCTAAAAAGTTCATCCAATGATACAAACACACATATGGGATGCACAAGATTGGTTAGAAACCCTACTTGGACAAGAATAAGCCTAGGGAGAACGAAAATGACCTAATTGTTCATCCAATGACACAAACAAACCTATTGGATGCACAAGATTGGTTAGAAACCCTAATTGGATAAGAATAAGCCTAGGGAGGTCGAAAATGACCTAAATGTTCATCTAATGACACAAACACAAGTATTGGATGCACAAGATTGGTTAGAAACCCTAATTGGACAAGAATAAGCCTAGGGAGGACGAAAATGTACTAAATGTTCATCCAATGACACAAACACACCTATTGGATGCACAAGATTTGTTAGAAACCCTAATTGGACAAGAATAAGCCTAGGGAGGTCGAAAATGACCTAAAAAGTTCATCCAATGACACAAATACACATATTGGATGCACAAGATTGGTTAGAAACCCTACTTGGACAAGAATAAGCCTAGGGAGAACGAAAATGACCTAATTGTTCATCCAATGACACAAACAAACCTATTGGATGCACAAGATTGGTTAGAAACCCTAATTGGATAAGAATAAGCCTAGGGAGGTCGAAAATGACCTAAATGTTCATCTAATGACACAAACACACGTATTGGATGCACAAGATTGGTTAGAAACCCTAATTGGACAAGAATAAGCGTAGGGAGGACGAAAAAGACCTAATTGTTCATCCAATGACACAAACACACCTATTGGATGCACAAGATTGGTTAGAAACCCTAATTGAACAAGAATAAGCCTAGGGAGGTCGAAAATGACCTAAAAGTTCATCCAATGACACAAACACACCTATTGGATGCACAAGATTTGTTAGAAACCCTAATTGGACAAGAATAAGCCTAGGGAGGTCGAAAATGACCTAAATGTTCATCCAATGACACAAACACAAGTATTGGATGCACAAGATTGGTTAGAAACCCTAATTGGACAAGAATAAGCCTAGGGAGGTCAAAAATGACCTAAAAGTTCATCCAATGACACAAACACACCTATTGGATGCACAAGATTTGATAGAAACCCTAATTGGACAAGAATAAGCCTACGGAGGACGAAAATGCCTTGAATGTTCATCCCATAACACAAACACACCTATTGGATGCACAAGATTTGTTAGAAACCCTAATTGAACAAGAATAAGCCTAGGAAGGTCAAAAATGACCAAAATGTTCATCTAATGATACAAACACAAGTATTGGATGCACAAGATTGGTTAAAAACCCTAATTGGACAAGAATAAGCCTAGGGAGGACGAAAATGCCCTAAATGTTCATCCAATGACACAAACACACCTATTGGATGCACAAGATTGGTTAGAAACCCTAATTGGACAAGAATAAGCCTAGGGAGGTCGAAAATGACCTAAATGTTCATCCCATGACACAAACACAAGTATTGGATGCACAAGATTGGTTAGAAACCCTAAATGGACAAGAATAAGCCTAGGGAGGTCGAAAAAGACCTAAAAGTTCATCCAATAACACAAACACAACTATTGGATGCACAAGATTAGTTAGAAACCCTAATTGGACAAAAATAAGCCTAGGGAGGTCGAAAACGACCAAAATGTTCATCCAATGACACAAACACAAGTATTGGACGCACAATTTTGGTTAGAAACCCTAATTGGACAAGAATAAGCCTAGGGAGGTCGAAAAGTACCTAAAAGTTCATCCAATGACACAAACACAACTATTGGATGCACAAGATTGGTTGAAACCCTAATTGGACAAGAATAAGCCTAGGGAGAACGAAAATGACCTAATTGTTCATCCAATGATACAAACACACCTATTGGATGCACAAGATTGGTTAGAAATCCTAATTGGACAAGAATAAGCCTAGGGAGGTCAAAAATGACCTAAATGTTCATCCAATGACACCAACACAAGTATTGGATGCACAAGATTGGTTAGAAACCCTAATTGGACAAGACTAAGCCTAGGGAGGACGAAAAAGACCTAATTGTTCATCCAATGACACAAACACACCTATTGGATGCCCAAGATTGGTTAGAAACCCTAATTAGAGAAGAATAAGCCTAGGGAGGTCGAAAATGACCTAAATGTTCAACCAATGACACAAACACAAGTATTGGATGCACAAGATTGGTTTGAAACCCTAATTGGACAAGAATAAGCCTAGGGAGGTCGAAAATGACCTAAATGTTCATCCAATGACACAAAACACCTATTGGATGCACAAGATTGGTTAGAAACCCTTATTGGACAAGAATAAGCCTAGGGAGGTCGAAAATTACCTAAAAGTTCATCCAGTGACACAAACACACCTATTGGATGCAAAAGATTTGTTAGAAACCCTAATTGGACAAGAATAAGCCTAGGGAGAAGGAAAATGACCTAAATGTTCATCCAATGACACAAACACAAGTATTGGATGCACAAGATTGGTTAGAAACCCTAATTGGACAAGAATAAGCTTAGGGAGGTCGACAAAGACATAAAAGTTCATCTAATGACACAAACACAACTATTGGATGCACAAGATTGGTTAGAAACCCTAATTGGACAAAAATAAGCCTAGGGAGGTCTAATATGACCTAAATGTTCATCAAATGACACAAACACGACTATTGGATGCACAAGATTGGTTAGAAACCCTAATTGGACAAGAATACGCCTAGGAAGGTCGAAAATGACCTAAATGTTCATCCAATGACACAAACACACCTATTGGATGCACAAGATTGGTTAGAAACCCTAATTGGACAAGAATAAGCCTAGGGAGGTCGAAAATTACCTAAAAGTTCATCCAGTGACCCAAACACACCTATTGGATGCACAAGATTTGTTAGAAACCTTAATTAGACAAGAATAAGCCTAGGGAGGACGAAAATGCCCTAAATGTTCATCCAATGACACAAACACACCTATTGGATGCACAAGATTTGTTAGAAACCCTAATTGGACAAGAATAAGCCTAGGGAGGTCGAAAATGACCTAAAAAGTTCATCCAATGACACAAATACACACATTGGATACACAAGATGGGTTAGAAACTCTACATGGACAAGAATAAGCCTAGGGAGAACGAAAATGACCTAATTGTTCATCCAATGACACAAACAAACCTATTGGATGCACAAGATTGGTTAGAAACCCTAATTGGATAAGAATAAGCCTAGGGAGGTCAAAAATGACCTAAATGTTCATCCAATGACACAAACACAAGTATTGGATGCACAAGATTGGTTAGAAACCCTAATTGGACAAGAATAAGCCTAGGGAGGTCAAAAATGACCTAAAAGTTCATCCAATGACACAAACACACCTATTGGATGCACAAGATTTGATAGAAACCCTAATTGGACAAGAATAAGCCTACGGAGGACGAAAATGCCTTGAATGTTCATCCCATAACACAAACACACCTATTGGATGCACAAGATTTGTTAGAAACCCTAATTGAACAAGAATAAGCCTAGGAAGGTCAAAAATGACCAAAATGTTCATCTAATGATACAAACACAAGTATTGGATGCACAAGATTGGTTAAAAACCCTAATTGGACAAGAATAAGCCTAGGGAGGACGAAAATGCCCTAAATGTTCATCCAATGACACAAACACACCTATTGGATGCACAAGATTGGTTAGAAACCCTAATTGGACAAGAATAAGCCTAGGGAGGTCCAAAATGACCTAAATGTTCATCCCATGACACAAACACAAGTATTGGATGCACAAGATTGGTTAGAAACCCTAAATGGACCACAATAAGCCTAGGGAGGTAGAAAAAGACCTAAAAGTTCATCCAATAACACAAACACAACTATTGGATGCACAAGATTAGTTAGAAACCCTAATTGGACAAAAATAAGCCTAGGGAGGTCGAAAACGACCAAAATGTTCATCCAATGACACAAACACAAGTATTGGACGCACAATTTT
>JBBPBS010000185.1:392021-415699 GCA_037974835.1 Cicer judaicum
GAAAAAGACCTAAAAGTTCATCCAATAACACAAACACAACTATTGGATGCACAAGATTAGTTAGAAACCCTAATTGGACAAAAATAAGCCTAGGGAGGTCGAAAACGACCAAAATGTTCATCCAATGACACAAACACAAGTATTGGACGCACAATTTTAGAAACCCTAATTGGACAAGAATAAGCCTAGGGAGGTCGAAAAGTACCTAAAAGTTCATCCAATGACACAAACACAACTATTGGATGCACAAGATTGGTTGAAACCCTAATTGGACAAGAATAAGCCTAGGGAGAACGAAAATGACCTAATTGTTCATCCAATGATACAAACACACCTATTGGATGCACAAGATTGGTTAGAAATCCTAATTGGACAAGAATAAGCCTAGGGAGGTCGAAAATGACCTAAATGTTCATCCAATGACACCAACACAAGTATTGGATGCACAAGATTGGTTAGAAACCCTAATTGGACAAGAATAAGCCTAGGGAGGACGAAAAAGACCTAATTGTTCATCCAATGACACAAACAAACCTATTGGATGCACAAGATTGGTTAGAAACCCTAATTGGATAAGAATAAGCCTAGGGAGGTCGAAAATGACCTAAATGTTCATCTAATGACACAAACACAAGTATTGGATGCACAAGATTGGTTAGAAACCCTAATTGGACAAGAATAAGCGTAGGGAGGACGAAAAAGACCTAATTGTTCATCCAATGACACAAACACACCTATTGGATGCACAAGATTGGTTAGAAACCCTAATTGAACAAGAATAAGCCTAGGGAGGTCGAAAATGACCTAAAAAGTTCATCCAATGACACAAATACACATATTGGATGCACAAGATTGGTTAGAAACCCTACTTGGACAAGAATAAGCCTAGGGAGAACGAAAATGACCTAATTGTTCATCCAATGACACAAACAAACCTATTGGATGCACAAGATTGGTTAGAAACCCTAATTGGATAAGAATAAGCCTAGGGAGGTCGAAAATGACCTAAATGTTCATCTAATGACACAAACACACGTATTGGATGCACAAGATTGGTTAGAAACCCTAATTGGACAAGAATAAGCGTAGGGAGGACGAAAAAGACCTAATTGTTCATCCAATGACACAAACACACCTATTGGATGCACAAGATTGGTTAGAAACCCTAATTGAACAAGAATAAGCCTAGGGAGGTCGAAAATGACCTAAAAGTTCATCCAGTGACCCAAACACACCTATTGGATGCACAAGATTTGTTAGAAACCCTAATTGGACAAGAATAAGCCTAGGGAAGACGAGAATGTACTAAATGTTAATCCAATGACACAAACACACCTATTGGATGCACAAGATTGGTTAGAAACCCTAATTGGACAAGAATAAGCCTAGGGAGGTCGAAAATGACCTAAAAAGTTCATCCAATGATACAAACACACATATGGGATGCACAAGATTGGTTAGAAACCCTACTTGGACAAGAATAAGCCTAGGGAGAACGAAAATGACCTAATTGTTCATCCAATGACACAAACAAACCTATTGGATGCACAAGATTGGTTAGAAACCCTAATTGGATAAGAATAAGCCTAGGGAGGTCGAAAATGACCTAAATGTTCATCCAATGACACAAACACAAGTATTGGATGCACAAGATCGGTTAGAAACCCTAATTGGACAAGAATAAGCCTAGGGAGGACGAAAAAGACCTAATTGTTCATCCAATGACACAAACACACCTATTGGATGCACAAGATTGGTTAGAAACCCTAATTGAACAAGAATAAGCCTAGGGAGGTCGAAAATGACCTAAAAGTTCATCCAGTGACCCAAACACACCTATTGGATGCACAAGATTTGTTAGAAACCCTAATTGGACAAGAATAAGCCTAGGGAGGACGAAAATGTACTAAATGTTCATCCAATGACACAAACACACCTATTGGATGCACAAGATTTGTTAGAAACCCTAATTGGACAAGAATAAGCCTAGGGAGGTCGAAAATGACCTAAAAAGTTCATCCAATGACACAAACACACCTATTGGATCCACAAGATTTGATAGAAACCCTAATTGGACAAGAATAAGCCTAGGGAGGTCGAAAATGCCATAAATGTTCATCCAATGACACAAGCACACCTATTGGATGCACAAGATTGGTTAGAAACCCTACTTGGACAAGAATAAGCCTAGGGAGAACGAAAATGACCTAATTGTTCATCCAATGACACAAACAAACCTATTGGATGCACAAGATTGGTTAGAAACCCTAATTGGATAAGAATAAGCCTAGGGAGGTCGAAAATGACCTAAATGTTCATCCAATGACACAAACACAAGTATTGGATGCACAAGATTGGTTTGAAACCCTAATTGGACAAGAATAAGCCTAGGGAGGTCGAAAATGACCTAAATGTTCATCCAATGACACAAAACACCTATTGGATGCACAAGATTGGTTAGAAACCCTTATTGGACAAGAATAAGCCTAGGGAGGTCGAAAATTACCTAAAAGTTCATCCAGTGACACAAACACACCTATTGGATGCAAAAGATTTGTTAGAAACCCTAATTGGACAAGAATAAGCCTAGGGAGAAGGAAAATGACCTAAATGTTCATCCAATGACACAAACACAAGTATTGGATGCACAAGATTGGTTAGAAACCCTAATTGGACAAGAATAAGCTTAGGGAGGTCGACAAAGACATAAAAGTTCATCTAATGACACAAACACAACTATTGGATGCACAAGATTGGTTAGAAACCCTAATTGGACAAAAATAAGCCTAGGGAGGTCTAATATGACCTAAATGTTCATCAAATGACACAAACACGACTATTGGATGCACAAGATTGGTTAGAAACCCTAATTGGACAAGAATACGCCTAGGAAGGTCGAAAATGACCTAAATGTTCATCCAATGACACAAACACACCTATTGGATGCACAAGATTGGTTAGAAACCCTAATTGGACAAGAATAAGCCTAGGGAGGTCGAAAATTACCTAAAAGTTCATCCAGTGACACAAACACACCTATTGGATGCACAAGATTTGTTAGAAACCCTAATTGGACAAGAATAAGCCTAGGGAGGACGAAAATGCCCTAAATGTTCATCCAATGACACAAACACACCTATTGGATGCACAAGATTGGTTAGAAACCCTAATTGGACAAGAATAAGCCTAGGGAGGTCAAAAATGACCTAAAAGTTCATCCAATGACACAAACACACCTATTGGATGCACAAGATTTGATAGAAACCCTAATTGGACAAGAATAAGCCTACGGAGGACGAAAATGCCTTGAATGTTCATCCCATAACACAAACACACCTATTGGATGCACAAGATTTGTTAGAAACCCTAATTGAACAAGAATAAGCCTAGGAAGGTCAAAAATGACCAAAATGTTCATCTAATGATACAAACACAAGTATTGGATGCACAAGATTGGTTAAAAACCCTAATTGGACAAGAATAAGCCTAGGGAGGACGAAAATGACCTAAATGTTCATCCAATGACACAAACACACCTATTGGATGCACAAGATTGGTTAGAAACCCTAATTGGACAAGAATAAGCCTAGGGAGGTCAAAAATGACCTAAATGTTCATCCAATGACACAAACACACCTATTGGATGCACAAGATTTGTTGAAAGTCCTAATTGGACAAGAATAAGCCTAGGGAGGTCGAAAATGACCTAAAAGTTCATCCAATGACACAAACACACCTATTGGATGCACAAGATTTGTTAGAAACCCTAATTGGACAAGAATAAGCCTAGGGAGGTCGAAAAAGACCCAAAAGTTCATCCAATGACACAAACACAACTATTGGATGCACAAGATTTGTAAGAAACCCTAATTGGACAAAAATAAGCGTAGGGAGGTCGAAAATGCCCTAAATGTTCATCCAATGACACAAACACACCTATTCGATGCCCAAGATTTGTTAGAAACCCTAATTGGACAAGAATAAGCCTAGGGAGGTCGAAAAAGACCCCAAAGTTCATCCAATGACCCAAGCACAACTATTGGATGCACAAGATTGGTTAGAAACCCTACTTGGACAAAAATAAGCCTAGGGAGGTCCAAAATGACCTAAATGTTCATCTAATGACACAAACACACCTATTGGATGCACAAGATTGGTTAGAAACCCTAATTGGACAAGAATAAGCCTAGGGAGGTCCAAAATGACCTAAAAGTTCATCCAATGACACAAACACACCTATTGGATGCACAAGATTGGTTAGAAACCCTAATTGGACAAGAATAAGCCTAGGGAGAACGAAAATGACCTAATTGTTCATCCAATGACACAAACAAACCTATTGGATGCACAAGATTGGTTAGAAACCCTAATTGGATAAGAATAAGCCTAGGGAGGTCGAAAATGACCTAAATGTTCATCTAATGACACAAACACAAGTATTGGATGCACAAGATTGGTTAGAAACCCTAATTGGACAAGAATAAGCGTAGGGAGGACGAAAAAGACCTAATTGTTCATCCAATGACACAAACACACCTATTGGATGCTCAAGATTGGTTAGAAACCCTAATTGAACAAGAATAAGCCTAGGGAGGTCGAAAATGACCTAAAAGTTCATCCAGTGACCCAAACACACCTATTGGATGCACAAGATTTGTTAGAAACCCTAATTGGACAAGAATAAGCCTAGGGAAGACGAGAATGTACTAAATGTTAATCCAATGACGCAAACACACCTATTGGATGCACAAGATTTGTTAGAAACCCAAATTGGACAAGAATAAGCCTAGGGAGGTAGAAAATGACCTAAAAAGTTCATCCAATGACACAAACACACATATTGGATACACAAGATTGGTTAGAAACTCTACATGGACAAGAATAAGACTAGGGAGAACGAAAATGACCTAATTGTTTATCCAATGACACAAACAAACCTATTGGATGCACAAGATTGGTTAGAAACCCTAATTGGATAAGAATAAGCCTAGGGAGGTCCAAAATGACCTAAATGTTCATCCAATGACACAAACACAAGTATTGGATGCACAAGATTGGTTAGAAACCCTAATTGGACAAGAATAAGCCTAGGGAGGACGAAAAAGACCTAATTGTTCATCCAATGACACAAACAAACCTATTGGATGCACAAGATTGGTTAGAAACCCTAATTGGATAAGAATAAGCCTAGGGAGGTCCAAAATGACCTAAATGTTCATCCAATGACACAAACACAAGTATTGGATGCACAAGATTGGTTAGAAACCCTAATTGGACAAGAATAAGCCTAGGGAAGACGAGAATGTACTAAATGTTAATCCAATGACACAAACACACCTATTGGATGCACAAGATTTGTTAGAAACCCTAATTGGACAAGAATAAGCCTAGGGAGGTCGAAAATGACCTAAAAAGTTCATCCAATGATACAAACACACATATGGGATGCACAAGATTGGTTAGAAACCCTACTTGGACAAGAATAAGCCTAGGGAGAACGAAAATGACCTAATTGTTCATCCAATGACACAAACAAACCTATTGGATGCACAAGATTGGTTAGAAACCCTAATTGGATAAGAATAAGCCTAGGGAGGACGAAAATGACCTAAATGTTCATCCAATGACACAAACACAAGTATTGGATGCACAAGATTGGTTAGAAACCCTAATTGGACAAGAATAAGCCTAGGGAGGTCAAAAATGACCTAAAAGTTCATCCAATGACACAAACACACCTATTGGATGCACAAGATTTGATAGAAACCCTAATTGGACAAGAATAAGCCTACGGAGGACGAAAATGCCCTGAATGTTCATCCCGTAACACAAACACACCTATTGGATGCACAAGATTTGTTAGAAACCCTAATTGAACAAGAATAAGCCTAGGAAGGTCAAAAATGACCAAAATGTTCATCTAATGATACAAACACAAGTATTGGATGCACAAGATTGGTTAAAAACCCTAATTGGACAAGAATAAGCCTAGGGAGGACGAAAATGCCCTAAATGTTCATCCAATGACACAAACACACCTATTGGATGCACAAGATTGGTTAGAAACCCTAATTGGACAAGAATAAGCCTAGGGAGGTCCAAAATGACCTAAATGTTCATCCCATGACACAAACACAAGTTTGGATGCACAAGATTGGTTAGAAACCCTAAATGGACAAGAATAAGCCTAGGGAGGTCGAAAAAGACCTAAAAGTTCATCCAATAACACAAACACAACTATTCGATGCACAAGATTAGTTAGAAACCCTAATTGGACAAAAATAAGCCTAGGGAGGTCGAAAACGACCAAAATGTTCATCCAATGACACAAACACAAGTATTGGACGCACAATTTTGGTTAGAAACCCTAATTGGACAAGAATAAGCCTAGGGAGGTCGAAAAGTACCTAAAAGTTCATCCAATGACACAAACACAACTATTGGATGCACAAGATTGGTTGAAACCCTAATTGGACAAGAATAAGCCTAGGGAGAACGAAAATGACCTAATTGTTCATCCAATGATACAAACACACCTATTGGATGCACAAGATTGGTTAGAAATCCTAATTGGACAAGAATAAGCCTAGGGAGGTCGAAAATGACCTAAATGTTCATCCAATGACACCAACACAAGTATTGGATGCACAAGATTGGTTAGAAACCCTAATTGGACAAGAATAAGCCTAGGGAGGACGAAAAAGACCTAATTGTTCATCCAATGACACAAACACACCTATTGGATGCCCAAGATTGGTTAGAAACCCTAATTAGAGAAGAATAAGCCTAGGGAGGTCGAAAATGACCTAAATGTTCAACCAATGACACAAACACAAGTATTGGATGCACAAGATTGGTTAGAAACCCTAATTGGACAAGAATAAGCCTAGGGAGGTCGAAAATTACCTAAAAGTTCATCCAGTGACCCAAACACACCTATTGGATGCACAAGATTTGTTAGAAACCCTAATTGGACAAGAATAAGCCTAGGGAGGACGAAAATGTACTAAATGTTCATCCAATGACACAAACACACCTATTGGATGCACAAGATTTGTTAGAAACCCTAACTGGACAAGAATTAGCCTAGGGAGGTCCAAAATGACCTAAAAAGTTCATCCAATGACACAAACACACATATTGGATGCACAAGATTGGTTAGAAACCCTACTTGGACAAGAATAAGCCTAGGGAGAACGAAAATGACCTAATTGTTCATCCAATGACACAAACAAACCTATTGGATGCACAAGATTGGTTAGAAACCCTAATTGGATCAGAATAAGCCTAGGGAGGTCGAAAATGACCTAAATGTTCATCAAATGACACAAACACAAGGATTGGATGCACAAGATTGGTTAGAAACCCTAATTGGACAAGAATAAGCCTAGGGAGGACGAAAAAGACCTAATTGTTCATCCAATGACACAAACACACCTATTGGATGCACAAGATTGGTTAGAAACCCTAATTGAACAAGAATAAGCCTAGGGAGGTCGAAAATGACCTAAAAGTTCATCCAGTGACCCAAACACACCTATTGGATGCACAAGATTTGTTAGAAACCCTAATTGGACAAGAATAAGCCTAGGGAGGACGAAAATGTACTAAATGTTCATCCAATGACACAAACACACCTATTGGATGCACAAGATTTGTTAGAAACCCTAATTGGACAAGAATAAGCCTAGGGAGGTCGAAAATGACCTAAAAAGTTCATCCAATGACACAAACACACCTATTGGATCCACAAGATTTGATAGAAACCCTAATTGGACAAGAATAAGCCTAGGGAGGTCGAAAATGCCATAAATGTTCATCCAATGACACAAGCACACCTATTGGATGCACAAGATTGGTTAGAAACCCTACTTGGACAAGAATAAGCCTAGGGAGAACGAAAATGACCTAATTGTTCATCCAATGACACAAACAAACCTATTGGATGCACAAGATTGGTTAGAAACCCTAATTGGATAAGAATAAGCCTAGGGAGGTCGAAAATGACCTAAATGTTCATCCAATGACACAAACACAAGTATTGGATGCACAAGATTGGTTTGAAACCCTAATTGGACAAGAATAAGCCTAGGGAGGTCGAAAATGACCTAAATGTTCATCCAATGACACAAAACACCTATTGGATGCACAAGATTGGTTAGAAACCCTTATTGGACAAGAATAAGCCTAGGGAGGTCGAAAATTACCTAAAAGTTCATCCAGTGACACAAACACATCTATTGGATGCAAAAGATTTGTTAGAAACCCTAATTGGACAAGAATAAGCCTAGGGAGGTCGAAAATGACCTAAAAAGTTCATCCAATGACACAAATACACATATTGGATGCACAAGATTGGTTAGAAACCCTACTTGGACAAGAATAAGCCTAGGGAGAACGAAAATGACCTAATTGTTCATCCAATGACACAAACAAACCTATTGGATGCACAAGATTGGTTAGAAACCCTAATTGGATAAGAATAAGCCTTGGGAGGTCGAAAATGACCTAAATGTTCATCTAATGACACAAACACAAGTATTGGATGCACAAGATTGGTTAGAAACCCTGATTGGACAAGAATAAGCGTAGGGAGGACGAAAAAGACCTAATTGTTCGTCCAATGACACAAACACACCTATTGGATGCACAAGATTGGTTAGAAACCCTAATTGAACAAGAATAAGCCTAGGGAGGTCGAAAATGACCTAAAAGTTCATCCAGTGACCCAAACACACCTATTGGATGCACAAGATTTGTTAGAAACCCTAATTGGACAAGAATAAGCCTAGGGAAGACGAGAATGTACTAAATGTTAATCCAATGACACAAACACACCTATTGGATGCACAAGATTGGTTAGAAACCCTAATTGGACAAGAATAAGCCTAGGGAGGTCGAAAATGACCTAAAAAGTTCATCCAATGATACAAACACACATATGGGATGCACAAGATTGGTTAGAAACCCTACTTGGACAAGAATAAGCCTAGGGAGAACGAAAATGACCTAATTGTTCATCCAATGACACAAACAAACCTATTGGATGCACAAGATTGGTTAGAAACCCTAATTGGACAAGAATATGCCTAGGAAGGTCGAAAATGACCTAAATGTTCATCCAATGACACAAACACACCTTTTGGATGCACAAGATTGGTTATAAACCCTAATTGGACAAGAATAAGCCTAGGGAGGTCGAAAATTACCTAAAAGTTCATCCGGTGACCAAAACACACCTATTGGATGCACAAGATTTGTTAGAAACCCTAATTAGACAAGAATAAGCCTAGGGAGGACGAAAATGCCCTAAATGTTCATCCAATGACACAAACACACCTATTGGATGCACAAGATTTGTTAGAAACCCTAATTGGACAAGAATAAGCCAAGGGAGGTCGAAAATGACCTAAAAAGTTCATCCAATGACACAAACACACATATTGGATACACAAGATTGGTTAGAAACTCTACATGGACAAGAATAAGACTAGGGAGAACGAAAATGACCTAATTGTTTATCCAATGACACAAACAAACCTATTGGATGCACAAGATTGGTTAGAAACCCTAATTGGATAAGAATAAGCCTAGGGAGGTCCAAAATGACCTAAATGTTCATCCAATGACACAAACACAAGTATTGGATGCACAAGATTGGTTAGAAACCCTAATTGGACAAGAATAAGCCTAGGGAGGACGAAAAAGACCTAATTGTTCATCCAATGACACAAACACACCTATTGGATGCACAAGATTGGTTAGAATCCCTAATTGAACAAGAATAAGCCTAGGGAGGTCGAAAATTACCTAAAAGTTCATCCAGTGACCCAAACACACCTATTGGATGCACAAGATTTGTTAGAAACCCTAATTGGACAAGAATAAGCCTAGGGAGGACGAAAATGTACTAAATGTTCATCCAATGACACAAACACACCTATTGGATGCACAAGATTTGTTAGAAACCCTAATTGGACAAGAATAAGCCTAGGGAGGTCGAAAATGACCTAAAAAGTTCATCCAATGACACAAACACACCTATTGGATCCACAAGATTTGATAGAAACCCTAATTGGACAAGAATAAGCCTAGGGAGGTCGAAAATGCCATAAATGTTCATCCAATGACACAAGCACACCTATTGGATGCACAAGATTGGTTAGAAACCCTACTTGGACAAGAATAAGCCTAGGGAGAACGAAAATGACCTAATTGTTCATCCAATGACACAAACAAACCTATTGGATGCACAAGATTGGTTAGAAACCCTAATTGGATAAGAATAAGCCTAGGGAGGTCGAAAATGACCTAAATGTTCATCCAATGACACAAACACAAGTATTGGATGCACAAGATTGGTTTGAAACCCTAATTGGACAAGAATAAGCCTAGGGAGGACGAAAAAGACCTAATTGTTCATCCAATGACACAAACACACCTATTGGATGCACAAGATTGGTTAGAAACCCTAATTGAACAAGAATAAGCCTAGGGAGGTCGAAAATGACCTAAAAGTTCATCCAGTGACCCAAACACACCTATTGGATGCACAAGATTTGTTAGAAACCCTAATTGGACAAGAATAAGCCTAGGGAAGACGAGAATGTACTAAATGTTAATCCAATGACACAAACACACCTATTGGATGCACAAGATTGGTTAGAAACCCTAATTGGACAAGAATAAGCCTAGGGAGGTCGAAAATGACCTAAAAAGTTCATCCAATGATACAAACACACATATGGGATGCACAAGATTGGTTAGAAACCCTACTTGGACAAGAATAAGCCTAGGGAGAACGAAAATGACCTAATTGTTCATCCAATGACACAAACAAACCTATTGGATGCACAAGATTGGTTAGAAACCCTAATTGGATAAGAATAAGCCTAGGGAGGACGAAAATGACCTAAATGTTCATCCAATGACACAAACACAAGTATTGGATGCACAAGATTGGTTAGAAACCCTAATTGGACAAGAATAAGCCTAGGGAGGACGAAAAAGACCTAATTGTTCATCCAATGACACAAACACACCTATTGGATGCACAAGATTTGTTAGAAACCCTAATTGGACAAGAATAAGCCTAGGGAGGTCGAAAATGACCTAAAAAGTTCATCCAATGACACAAACACACATATTGGATGCACAAGATTGGTTAGAAACCCTACTTGGACAAGAATAAGCCTAGGGAGAACGAAAATGACCTAATTGTTCATCCAATGACACAAACAAACCTATTGGATGCACAAGATTGGTTAGAAACCCTAATTGGACAAGAATAAGCCTAGGGAGGACGAAAATGACCTAAATGTTCATCCAATGACACAAACACACCTATTGGATGCACAAGATTGGTTAGAAACCCTAATTGGACAAGAATCAGCCTAGGGAGGACGAAAATGACCTAAATGTTCATTTAATGACACAAACACACCTATTGGATGCACAAGATTGGTTAGAAACCCTAATTGGACAAGAATAAGCCTAGGGAGGACGAAAATGACCTAATTGTTCATCCAATGACACAAACACACCTATTGGATGCACAAGATTGGTTAGAAACCCTAATTGAACAAGAATAAGCCTTGGGAGGTCGAAAATGACCTAATTGTTCATCCAATGACACAAACACACCTATTGGATGCACAAGATTGGTTAGAAACCCTAATTGGACAAGAATAAGCCTAGGGAGGACGAAAATGACCTAATTGTTAATCCAATGACAAAAACACACCTATTGGATGCACAAGATTGGTTAGAAACCCTAATTGGACAAGAATAAGCCTAGGGAGGACGAAAATGACCTAATTGTTCATCCAATGACACAAACACACCTATTGGATGCACAAGATTGGTTAGAAACCCTAATTGGATAAGAATAAGCCTAGGGAGGTCGAAAATGACCTAAATGTTCATCCAATGACACAAACACAAGTATTGGATGCACAAGATTGGTTAGAAACCCTAATTGGACAAGAATAAGCCTAGGGAGGTCAAAAATGACCTAAAAGTTCATCCAATGACACAAACACACCTATTGGATGCACAAGATTTGATAGAAACCCTAATTGGACAAGAATAAGCCTACGGAGGACGAAAATGCCTTGAATGTTCATCCCATAACACAAACACACCTATTGGATGCACAAGATTTGTTAGAAACCCTAATTGAACAAGAATAAGCCTAGGAAGGTCAAAAATGACCAAAATGTTCATCTAATGATACAAACACAAGTATTGGATGCACAAGATTGGTTAAAAACCCTAATTGGACAAGAATAAGCCTAGGGAGGACGAAAATGCCCTAAATGTTCATCCAATGACACAAACACACCTATTGGATGCACAAGATTGGTTAGAAACCCTAATTGGACAAGAATAAGCCTAGGGAGGTCGAAAATGACCTAAATGTTCATCCCATGACACAAACACAAGTATTGGATGCACAAGATTGGTTAGAAACCCTAAATGGACAAGAATAAGCCTAGGGAGGTCGAAAAAGACCTAAAAGTTCATCCAATAACACAAACACAACTATTGGATGCACAAGATTAGTTAGAAACCCTAATTGGACAAAAATAAGCCTAGGGAGGTCGAAAACGACCAAAATGTTCATCCAATGACACAAACACAAGTATTGGACGCACAATTTTGGTTAGAAACCCTAATTGGACAAGAATAAGCCTAGGGAGGTCGAAAAGTACCTAAAAGTTCATCCAATGACACAAACACAACTATTGGATGCACAAGATTGGTTGAAACCCTAATTGGACAAGAATAAGCCTAGGGAGAACGAAAATGACCTAATTGTTCATCCAATGATACAAACACACCTATTGGATGCACAAGATTGGTTAGAAATCCTAATTGGACAAGAATAAGCCTAGGGAGGTCGAAAATGACTTAAATGTTCATCCAATGACACCAACACAAGTATTGGATGCACAAGATTGGTTAGAAACCCTAATTGGACAAAAATAAGCCTAGGGAGGACGAAAAAGACCTAATTGTTCATCCAATGACACAAACACACCTATTGGATGCCCAAGATTGGTTAGAAACCCTAATTAGAGAAGAATAAGCCTAGGGAGGTCGAAAATGACCTAAATGTTCAACCAATGACACAAACACAAGTATTGGATGCACAAGATTGGTTTGAAACCCTAATTGGACAAGAATAAGCCTAGGGAGGTCGAAAATGACCTAAATGTTCATCCAATGACACAAAACACCTATTGGATGCACAAGATTGGTTAGAAACCCTTATTGGACAAGAATAAGCCTAGGGAGGTCGAAAATTACCTAAAAGTTCATCCAGCGACACAAACACACCTATTGGATGCAAAAGATTTGTTAGAAACCCTAATTGAACAAGAATAAGCCTAGGGAGGTCGAAAATGACCTAAAAAGTTCATCCAATGACACAAATACACATATTGGATGCACAAGATTGGTTAGAAACCCTACTTGGACAAGAATAAGCCTAGGGAGAACGAAAATGACCTAATTGTTCATCCAATGACACAAACAAACCTATTGGATGCACAAGATTGGTTAGAAACCCTAATTGGATAAGAATAAGCCTAGGGAGGTCGAAAATGACCTAAATGTTCATCTAATGACACAAACACAAGTATTGGATGCACAAGATTGGTTAGAAACCCTAATTGGACAAGAATAAGCGTAGGGAGGACGAAAAAGACCTAATTGTTCATCCAATGACACAAACACACCTATTGGATGCACAAGATTGGTTAGAAACCCTAATTGAACAAGAATAAGCCTAGGGAGGTCGAAAATGACCTAAAAGTCCATCCAGTGACCCAAACACACCTATTGGATGCACAAGATTTGTTAGAAACCCTAATTGGACAAGAATAAGCCTAGGGAAGACGAGAATGTACTAAATGTTAATCCAATGACACAAACACACCTATTGGATGCACAAGATTTGTTAGAAACCCTAATTGGACAAGAATAAGCCTAGGGAGGTCGAAAATGACCTAAAAAGTTCATCCAATGATACAAACACACATATGGGATGCACAAGATTGGTTAGAAACCCTACTTGGACAAGAATAAGCCTAGGGAAAACGAAAATGACCTAATTGTTCATCCAATGACACAAACAAACCTATTGGATGCACAAGATTGGTTAGAAACCCTAATTGGATAAGAATAAGCCTAGGGAGGTCCAAAATGACCTAAATGTTCATCCAATGACACAAACACAAGTATTGGATGCACAAGATTGGTTAGAAACCCTAATTGGACAAGAATAAGCCTAGGGAGGACGAAAAAGACCTAATTGTTCATCCAATGACACAAACACACCTATTGGATGCACAAGATTGGTTAGAAACCCTAATTGAACAAGAATAAACCTAGGGAGGTCGAAAATTACCTAAAAGTTCATCCAGTGACCTAAACACACCTATTGGATGCACAAGATTTCTTAGAAACCCTAATTGGACAAGAATAAGCCTAGGGAGGACGAAAATGTACTAAATGTTCATCCAATGACACAAACACACCTATTGGATGCACAAGATTTGTTAGAAACCCTAATTGGACAAGAATAAGCCTAGGGAGGTCGAAAATGACCTAAAAAGTTCATCCAATGACACAAATACACATATTGGATGCACAAGATTGGTTAGAAACCCTACTTGGACAAGAATAAGCCTAGGGAGAACGAAAATGACCTAATTGTTCATCCAATGACACAAACAAACCTATTGGATGCACAAGATTGGTTAGAAACCCTAATTGGATAAGAATAAGCCTAGGGAGGTCGAAAATGACCTAAATGTTCATCTAATGACACAAACACACGTATTGGATGCACAAGATTGGTTAGAAACCCTAATTGGACAAGAATAAGCGTAGGGAGGACGAAAAAGACCTAATTGTTCATCCAATGACACAAACACACCTATTGGATGCACAAGATTGGTTAGAAACCCTAATTGAACAAGAATAAGCCTAGGGAGGTCGAAAATGACCTAAAAGTTCATCCAGTGACCCAAACACACCTATTGGATGCACAAGATTTGTTAGAAACCCTAATTGGACAAGAATAAGCCTAGGGAAGACGAGAATGTACTAAATGTTAATCCAATGACACAAACACACCTATTGGATGCACAAGATTGGTTAGAAACCCTAATTGGACAAGAATAAGCCTAGGGAGGTCGAAAATGACCTAAAAAGTTCATCCAATGATACAAACACACATATGGGATGCACAAGATTGGTTAGAAACCCTACTTGGACAAGAATAAGCCTAGGGAGAACGAAAATGACCTAATTGTTCATCCAATGACACAAACAAACCTATTGGATGCACAAGATTGGTTAGAAACCCTAATTGGATAAGAATAAGCCTAGGGAGGACGAAAATGACCTAAATGTTCATCCAATGACACAAACACAAGTATTGGATGCACAAGATTGGTTAGAAACCCTAATTGGACAAGAATAAGCCTAGGGAGGACGAAAAAGACCTAATTGTTCATCCAATGACACAAACACACCTATTGGATGCACAAGATTGGTTAGAATCCCTAATTGAACAAGAATAAGCCTAGGGAGGTCGAAAATTACCTAAAAGTTCATCCAGTGACCCAAACACACCTATTGGATGCACAAGATTTGTTAGAAACCCTAATTGGACAAGAATAAGCCTAGGGAGGACGAAAATGTACTAAATGTTCATCCAATGACACAAACACACCTATTGGATGCACAAGATTTGTTAGAAACCCTAATTGGACAAGAATAAGCCTAGGGAGGTCGAAAATGACCTAAAAAGTTCATCCAATGACACAAACACACCTATTGGATCCACAAGATTTGATAGAAACCCTAATTGGACAAGAATAAGCCTAGGGAGGTCGAAAATGCCATAAATGTTCATCCAATGACACAAGCACACCTATTGGATGCACAAGATTGGTTAGAAACCCTACTTGGACAAGAATAAGCCTAGGGAGAACGAAAATGACCTAATTGTTCATCCAATGACACAAACAAACCTATTGGATGCACAAGATTGGTTAGAAACCCTAATTGGATAAGAATAAGCCTAGGGAGGTCGAAAATGACCTAAATGTTCATCCAATGACACAAACACAAGTATTGGATGCACAAGATTGGTTTGAAACCCTAATTGGACAAGAATAAGCCTAGGGAGGACGAAAAAGACCTAATTGTTCATCCAATGACACAAACACACCTATTGGATGCACAAGATTGGTTAGAAACCCTAATTGAACAAGAATAAGCCTAGGGAGGTCGAAAATTACCTAAAAGTTCATCCAGTGACCCAAACACACCTATTGGATGCACAAGATTGGTTAGAAACCCTACTTGGACAAGAATAAGCCTAGGGAGAACGAAAATGACCTAATTGTTCATCCAATGACACAAACAAACCTATTGGATGCACAAGATTGGTTAGAAACCCTAATTGGATAAGAATAAGCCTAGGGAGGTCGAAAATGACCTAAATGTTCATCTAATGACACAAACACAAGTATTGGATGCACAAGATTGGTTAGAAACCCTAATTGGACAAGAATAAGCCTAGGGAGGACGAAAATGTACTAAATGTTCATCCAATGACACAAACACACCTATTGGATGCACAAGATTTGTTAGAAACCCTAATTGGACAAGAATAAGCCTAGGGAGGTCGAAAATGACCTAAAAAGTTCATCCAATGACACAAACACACATATTGGATGCACAAGATTGGTTAGAAACCCTACTTGGACAAGAATAAGCCTAGGGAGAACGAAAATGACCTAATTGTTCATCCAATGACACAAACACACCTATTGGATGCACAAGATTGGTTAGAAACCCTAATTGGATAAGAATAAGCCTAGGGAGGTCGAAAATGACCTAAATGTTCATCCAATGACACAAACACAAGTATTGGATGCACAAGATTGGTTAGAAACCCTAATTGGACAAGAATAAGCCTAGGGAGGACGAAAATGACCTAATTGTTCATCCAATGACACAAACACACCTATTGGATGCACAAGATTGGTTAGAAACCCTAATTGAACAAGAATAAGCCTAGGGAGGTCGAAAATGACCTAAAAGTTCATCCAATGACACAAACACACCTATTGGATGCACAAGATTGGTTAGAAACCCTAATTGGACAAGAATAAGCCTAGGGAGGTCGAAAATGACCTAAATGTTCATCCAATGACACAAACACACCTATTGGATGCACAAGATTTGATAGAAACCCTAATTGGACAAGAATAAGCCTACGGAGGACGAAAATGCCCTGAATGTTCATCCCATAACACAAACACACCTATTGGATGCACAAGATTTGTTAGAAACCCTAATTGAACAAGAATAAGCCTAGGAAGGTCAAAAATGACCAAAATGTTCATCTAATGATACAAACACACGTATTGGATGCACAAGATTGGTTAAAAACCCTAATTGGACAAGAATAAGCCTAGGGAGGACGAAAATGCCCTAAATGTTCATCCAATGACACAAACACACCTATTGGATGCACAAGATTGGTTAGAAACCCTAATTGGACAAGAATAAGCCTAGGGAGGTCAAAAATGACCTAAAAGTTCATCCAATGACACAAACACACCTATTGGATGCACAAGATTTGATAGAAACCCTAATTGGACAAGAATAAGCCTACGGAGGACGAAAATGCCTTGAATGTTCATCCCATAACACAAACACACCTATTGGATGCACAAGATTTGTTAGAAACCCTAATTGAACAAGAATAAGCCTAGGAAGGTCAAAAATGACCAAAATGTTCATCTAATGATACAAACACAAGTATTGGATGCACAAGATTGGTTAAAAACCCTAATTGGACAAGAATAAGCCTAGGGAGGACGAAAATGCCCTAAATGTTCATCCAATGACACAAACACACCTATTGGATGCACAAGATTGGTTAGAAACCCTAATTGGACAAGAATAAGCCTAGGGAGGTCGAAAATGACCTAAATGTTCATCCCATGACACAAACACAAGTATTGGATGCACAAGATTGGTTAGAAACCCTAAATGGACAAGAATAAGCCTAGGGAGGTCGAAAAAGACCTAAAAGTTCATCCAATAACACAAACACAACTATTGGATGCACAAGATTAGTTAGAAACCCTAATTGGACAAAAATAAGCCTAGGGAGGTCGAAAACGACCAAAATGTTCATCCAATGACACAAACACAAGTATTGGACGCACAATTTTGGTTAGAAACCCTAATTGGACAAGAATAAGCCTAGGGAGGTCGAAAAGTACCTAAAAGTTCATCCAATGACACAAACACAACTATTGGATGCACAAGATTGGTTGAAACCCTAATTGGACAAGAATAAGCCTAGGGAGAACGAAAATGACCTAATTGTTCATCCAATGATACAAACACACCTATTGGATGCACAAGATTGGTTAGAAATCCTAATTGGACAAGAATAAGCCTAGGGAGGTCGAAAATGACTTAAATGTTCATCCAATGACACCAACACAAGTATTGGATGCACAAGATTGGTTAGAAACCCTAATTGGACAAAAATAAGCCTAGGGAGGACGAAAAAGACCTAATTGTTCATCCAATGACACAAACACACCTATTGGATGCCCAAGATTGGTTAGAAACCCTAATTAGAGAAGAATAAGCCTAGGGAGGTCGAAAATGACCTAAATGTTCAACCAATGACACAAACACAAGTATTGGATGCACAAGATTGGTTTGAAACCCTAATTGGACAAGAATAAGCCTAGGGAGGTCGAAAATGACCTAAATGTTCATCCAATGACACAAAACACCTATTGGATGCACAAGATTGGTTAGAAACCCTTATTGGACAAGAATAAGCCTAGGGAGGTCGAAAATTACCTAAAAGTTCATCCAGCGACACAAACACACCTATTGGATGCAAAAGATTTGTTAGAAACCCTAATTGAACAAGAATAAGCCTAGGGAGGTCGAAAATGACCTAAAAAGTTCATCCAATGACACAAATACACATATTGGATGCACAAGATTGGTTAGAAACCCTACTTGGACAAGAATAAGCCTAGGGAGAACGAAAATGACCTAATTGTTCATCCAATGACACAAACAAACCTATTGGATGCACAAGATTGGTTAGAAACCCTAATTGGATAAGAATAAGCCTAGGGAGGTCGAAAATGACCTAAATGTTCATCTAATGACACAAACACAAGTATTGGATGCACAAGATTGGTTAGAAACCCTAATTGGACAAGAATAAGCGTAGGGAGGACGAAAAAGACCTAATTGTTCATCCAATGACACAAACACACCTATTGGATGCACAAGATTGGTTAGAAACCCTAATTGAACAAGAATAAGCCTAGGGAGGTCGAAAATGACCTAAAAGTCCATCCAGTGACCCAAACACACCTATTGGATGCACAAGATTTGTTAGAAACCCTAATTGGACAAGAATAAGCCTAGGGAAGACGAGAATGTACTAAATGTTAATCCAATGACACAAACACACCTATTGGATGCACAAGATTTGTTAGAAACCCTAATTGGACAAGAATAAGCCTAGGGAGGTCGAAAATGACCTAAAAAGTTCATCCAATGATACAAACACACATATGGGATGCACAAGATTGGTTAGAAACCCTACTTGGACAAGAATAAGCCTAGGGAAAACGAAAATGACCTAATTGTTCATCCAATGACACAAACAAACCTATTGGATGCACGAGATTGGTTAGAAACCCTAATTGGATAAGAATAAGCCTAGGGAGGTCCAAAATGACCTAAATGTTCATCCAATGACACAAACACAAGTATTGGATGCACAAGATTGGTTAGAAACCCTAATTGGACAAGAATAAGCCTAGGGAGGACGAAAAAGACCTAATTGTTCATCCAATGACACAAACACACCTATTGGATGCACAAGATTGGTTAGAAACCCTAATTGAACAAGAATAAACCTAGGGAGGTCGAAAATTACCTAAAAGTTCATCCAGTGACCCAAACACACCTATTGGATGCACAAGATTTCTTAGAAACCCTAATTGGACAAGAATAAGCCTAGGGAGGACGAAAATGTACTAAATGTTCATCCAATGACACAAACACACCTATTGGATGCACAAGATTTGTTAGAAACCCTAATTGGACAAGAATAAGCCTAGGGAGGTCGAAAATGACCTAAAAAGTTCATCCAATGACACAAATACACATATTGGATGCACAAGATTGGTTAGAAACCCTACTTGGACAAGAATAAGCCTAGGGAGAACGAAAATGACCTAATTGTTCATCCAATGACACAAACAAACTTATTGGATGCACAAGATTGGTTAGAAACCCTAATTGGATAAGAATAAGCCTAGGGAGGTCGAAAATGACCTAAATGTTCATCTAATGACACAAACACAAGTATTGGATGCACAAGATTGGTTAGAAACCCTAATTGGACAAGAATAAGCGTAGGGAGGACGAAAAAGACCTAATTGTTCATCCAATGACACAAACACACCTATTGGATGCACAAGATTGGTTAGAAACCCTAATTGAACAAGAATAAGCCTAGGGAGGTGGAAAATGACCTAAAAGTTCATCCAGTGACCCAAACACACCTATTGGATGCACAAGATTTGTTAGAAACCCTAATTGGACAAGAATAAGCCTAGGGAAGACGAGAATGTACTAAATGTTAATCCAATGACACAAACACACCTATTGGATGCACAAGATTTGTTAGAAACCCTAATTGGACAAGAATAAGCCTAGGGAGGTCGAAAATGACCTAAAAAGTTCATCCAATGATACAAACACACATATGGGATGCACAAGATTGGTTAGAAACCCTACTTGGACAAGAATAAGACTAGGGAGAACGAAAATGACCTAATTGTTCATCCAATGACACAAACAAACCTATTGGATGCACAAGATTGGTTAGAAACCCTAATTGGATAAGAATAAGCCTAGGGAGGTCCAAAATGACCTAAATGTTCATCCAATGACACAAACACAAGTATTGGATGCACAAGATTGGTTAGAAACCCTAATTGGACAAGAATAAGCCTAGGGAGGTCGAAAAAGACCTAAAAGTTCATCCAATGACACAAACACACCTATTGGATGCACAAGATTGGTTAGAAACCCTAATTGAACAAGAATAAGCCTAGGGAGGTCGAAAATTACCTAAAAGTTCATCCAGTGACCCAAACACACCTATTGGATGCACAAGATTTGTTAGAAACCCTAATTGGACAAGAATAAGCCTAGGGAGGACGAAAATGTACTAAATGTTCATCCAATGACACAAACAAACCTATAGGATGCACAAGATCTGTTAGAAACCCTAATTGGACAAGAATAAGCCTAGGGAGGTCGAAAATGACCTAAAAAGTTCATCCAATGACACAAACACACCTATTGGATCCACAAGATTTGATAGAAACCCTAATTGGACAAGAATAAGCCTAGGGAGGTCGAAAATGCCATAAATGTTCATCCAATGACACAAGCACACCTATTGGATGCACAAGATTGGTTAGAAACCCTACTTGGACAAGAATAAGCCTAGGGAGAATGAATATGACCTAATTGTTCATCCAATGACACAAACAAACCTATTGGATGCACAAGATTGGTTAGAAACCCTAATTGGATAAGAATAAGCCTAGGGAGGTCGAAAATGACCTAAATGTTCATCCAATGACACAAACACAAGTATTGGATGCACAAGATTGGTTAGAAACCCTAATTGGACAAGAATAAGCCTAGGGAGGACGAAAAAGACCTAATTGTTCATCCAATGACACAAACACACCTATTGGATGCACAAGATTGGTTAGAAACCCTAATTGAACAAGAATAAGCCTAGGGAGGTCGAAAATTACCTAAAAGTTCATCCAGTGATCCAAACACACCTATTGGATGCACAAGATTTGTTAGAAACCCTAATTGGAAAAGAATAAGCCTAGGGAGGACGAAAATGTACTAAATGTTCATCCAATGACACAAACACACCTATTGGATGCACAAGATTTGTTAGAAACCCTAATTGGACAAGAATAAGCCTAGGGAGGTCGAAAATGACCTAAAAAGTTCATCCAATGACACAAATACACATATTGGATGCACAAGATTGGTTAGAAACCCTACTTGGACAAGAATAAGCCTAGGGAGAACGAAAATGACCTAATTGTTCATCCAATGACACAAACAAACCCATTGGATGCACAAGATTGGTTAGAAACCCTAATTGGATAAGAATAAGCCTAGGGAGGTCGAAAATGACCTAAATGTTCATCTAATGACACAAACACAAGTATTGGATGCACAAGATTGGTTAGAAACCCTAATTGGACAAGAATAAGCGTAGGGAGGACGAAAAAGACCTAATTGTTCATCCAATGACACAAACACACCTATTGGATGCACAAGATTGGCTAGAAACCCTAATTGAACAAGAATAAGCCTAGGGAGGTCGAAAATGACCTAAAAGTTCATCCAGTGACCCAAACACACCTATTGGATGCACAAGATTTGTTAGAAACCCTAATTGGACAAGAATAAGCCTAGGGAAGACGAGAATGTACTAAATGTTAATCCAATGACGCAAACACACCTATTGGATGCACAAGATTTGTTAGAAACCCTAATTGGACAAGAATAAGCCTAGGGAGGTCGAAAATGACCTAAAAAGTTCATCCAATGATACAAACACACATATGGGATGCACAAGATTGGTTAGAAACCCTACTTGGACAAGAATAAGCCTAGGGAGAACGAAAATGACCTAATTGTTCATCCAATGACACAAACAAACCTATTGGATGCACAAGATTGGTTAGAAACCCTAATTGGACAAGAATATGCCTAGGAAGGTCGAAAATGACTTAAATGTTCATCCAATGACACAAACACACCTATTGGATGCACAAGATTGGTTAAAAACCCTAATTGGACAAGAATAAGCCTAGGGAGGTCGAAAATTACCTAAAAGTTCATCCGGTGACCAAAACACACCTATTGGATGCACAAGATTTGTTAGAAACCCTAATTAGACAAGAATAAGCCTAGGGAGGACGAAAATGCCCTAAATGTTCATCCAATGACACAAACACACCTATTGGATGCACAAGATTTGTTAGAAACCCAAATTGGACAAGAATAAGCCTAGGGAGGTAGAAAATGACCTAAAAAGTTCATCCAATGACACAAACACACATATTGGATACACAAGATTGGTTAGAAACTCTACATGGACAAGAATAAGACTAGGGAGAACGAAAATGACCTAATTGTTTATCCAATGACACAAACAAACCTATTGGATGCACAAGATTGGTTAGAAACCCTAATTGGATAAGAATAAGCCTAGGGAGGTCGAAAATGACCTAAATGTTCATCCAATGACACAAACACAAGTATTGGATGCACAAGATTGGTTAGAAACCCTAATTGGACAAGAATAAGCCTAGGGAGGACGAAAAAGACCTAATTGTTCATCCAATGACACAAACACACCTATTGGATGCACAAGATTGGTTAGAAACCCTAATTGAACAAGAATAAGCCTAGGGAGGTCGAAAATTACCTAAAAGTTCATCCAGTGATCCAAACACACCTATTGGATGCACAAGATTTGTTAG
>JBBPBS010000185.1:416662-432731 GCA_037974835.1 Cicer judaicum
GTTCATCCAATGACACAAACACAAGTATTGCATGCACAATATTGGTTAGAAACCCTAATTGGACAAGAATAAGCCTAGGGAGGTCGAAAAGTACCTAAAAGTTCATCCAATGACACAAACACAACTATTGGATGCACAAGTTTGGTTAGAAACCCTAATTGGACAAGAATAAGCCTCGGGAGAAGGAAAATGACCTAATTGTTCATCCAATGACACAAACACACCTATTGGATGCCCAAGATTGGTTAGAAACCCTAATTAGATAAGAATAAGCCTAGGGAGGTCGAAAATGACCTAAATGTTCAACCAATGTCACAAACACAAGTATTGGATGCACAAGATTGGTTAGAAACCCTAATTGAACAAGAATAAGCCTAGGGAGGACGAAAAAGACCTAATTGTTCATCCAATGACACAAACACACCTATTGGTTAGAAACCCTAATTGGAGAAGAATATGCCTAAGGAGGTCGAAAATGACCTAAATGTTCATCCAATGACACAAACACAAGTATTGGATCCACAAGATTGGTTAGAAACCCTAATTGGACAAGAATAAGCCTAGGGAGGTCGAAAAAGACCTAAAAGTTCATCCAATGACACAAACACACCTATTGGATGCACAAGATTGGTTAGAAACCCTAATTGGACAAGAATAAGCCTAGGGTGGTCGAAAATTACCTAAAAGTTCATCCAATGACAGAAACACACCTATTGGATGCACAAGATTTGTTAGAAACCCTAATTGGACAAGAATAAGCCTAGGGAGGACGAAAATGCCCTAAATGTTCATCCAATGACACAAACACACCTATTGGATGCACAAGATTTGTTAGAAACCCTAATTGGACAGGAATAAGCCTAGGGAGGTCGAAAATGACCTAACAGTTCATCCAATGACATAAACACACCTATTGGATGCACAAGATTGGTTAGAAACCCTACTTTGATACGAATAAGCCTAGGGAGAACGAAAATGTCCTAATTGTTCATCCAATAACACAAACAAACCTATTGGATGCACAAGATTGGTTAAAAACCCTAATTGGATAAGAATAAGCCTAGGGAGGTCCAAAATGACCTAAATGTTCATCCAATGACACAAACACAAGTATTGGATGCACAAGATTGGTTAGAAACCCTAATTGGACAAGAATAAGCCTAGGGAGGACGAAAAAGACCTAATTGTTCATCCAATGACACAAACACACCTATTGGTTAGAAACCCTAATTGGACAAGAATATGCCTAAGGAGGTCAAAAATGACCTAAATGTTCATCCAATGACACAAACACAAGTATTGGACGCACAAGATTGGTTAGAAACCCTACTTGGACAAGAATAAGCCTAGGGAGAACGAAAATGTCCTAATTGTTCATCCAATGACACAAACAAACCTATTGGATGCACAAGATTGGTTAAAAACCCTAATTTGATAAGAGTAAGCCTAGGGAGGTCCAAAATGACCTAAATGTTCATCCAATGACACAAACACAAGTATTGGATGCACAAGATTGGTTAGAAACCCTAATTGGACAAGAATAAGCCTAGGGAGGACGAAAAAGACCTAATTGTTCATCCAATGACACAAACACACCTATTGGTTAGAAACCCTAATTGGACAAGAATATGCCTAAGGAGGTCAAAAATGACCTAAATGTTCATCCAATGACACAAACACAAGTATTGGACGCAAAAGATTGGTTACAAACCCTAATTGGACAAGAATAAGCCTAGGGAGGTCGAAAAAGACCTAAAAGTTCATCCAATGACACAAACACCACTATTGGATGCACAAGATTGGTTAGAAACCCTAATTGGACAAGCATAAGACTAGGGAGGTCGAAAATGACCTAAATGTTCATCCAATGACACAAACACAAGTATTGGATGCACAATATTGGTTAGAAACCCTAATTGGACAAGAATAAGCCTAGGGAGGTCGAAAATTACCTAAAAGTTCATCCAGTGACGCAAACACACCTATTGGATGCACAAGATTTGTTAGAAACCCTAATTGGACAAGAATAAGCCTAGGGAGGACGAAAAAGACCTAATTGTTCATCCAATGACACAAACACACCTATTGGTTAGAAACCCTAATTGGACAAGAATATGCCTAAGGAGGTCAAAAATGACCTAAATGTTCATCCAATGACACAAACACAAGTATTGGACGCACAAGATTGGTTACAAACCCTAATTGGACAAGAATAAGCCTAGGGAGGTCGAAAAAGACCTAAAAGTTCATCCAATGACACAAACACCACTATTGGATACACAAGATTGGTTAGAAACCCTAATTGGACAAGCATAAGACTAGGGAGGTCGAAAATGACCTAAATGTTCATCCAATGACACAAACACAAGTATTGGATGCACAATATTGGTTAGAAACCCTAATTGGACAAGAATAAGCCTAGGGAGGACGAAAAAGACCTAATTGTTCATCCAATGACACAAACACACCTATTGGTTAGAAACCCTAATTGGACAAGAATATGCCTAAGGAGGTCAAAAATGACCTAAATGTTCATCCAATGACACAAACACAAGTATTGGACGCACAAGATTGGTTAGAAACCCTAATTGGACAAGAATAAGCCTAGGGAGGTCGAAAAAGACCTAAAAGTTCATCCAATGACACAAACACCACTATTGGATGCACAAGATTGGTTAGAAACCCTAATTGGACAAGCATAAGACTAGGGAGGTCGAAAATGACCTAAATGTTCATCCAATGACACAAACACAAGTATTGGATGCACAAGATTGGTTAGAAACCCTAATTGGACAAGAATAAGCCTAGGGAGGTCGAAAATTACCTAAAAGTTCATCCAGTGACGCAAACACACCTATTGGATGCACAAGATTTGTTAGAAACCCTAATTGGACAAGAATAAGCCTAGGGAGGACGAAAATGCCCTAAATGTTCATCCAATGACACAAACACACCTATTGGATGCACAAGATTTGTTAGAAACCCTAATTGGACACGAATAAGCCTAGGGAGGTCGAAAATGACCTAACAGTTCATCCAATGACACAAACACACCTATTGGATGCACAAGATTGGTTAGAAACCCTACTTTGACAAGAATAAGCCTAGGGAGAACGAAAATGTCCTAATTGTTCATCCAATAACACAAACAAACCTATTGGATGCACAAGATTGGTTAAAAACCCTAATTGGATAAGAATAAGCCTAGGGAGGTCCAAAATGACCTAAATGTTCATCCAATGACACAAACACAAGTATTGGATGCACAAGATTGGTTAGAAACCCTAATTGGACAAGAATAAGCCTAGGGAGGTCGAAAAAGACCTAAAAGTTCATCCAATGACACAAACACACCTATTGGATGCACAAGATTGGTTAGAAACCCTAATTGGACAAGAATAAGCCTAGGGAGGACGAAAATGACCTAAAAGTTCATCCAATGACACAAACACACCTATTGGATGCACAAGATTGGTTAGAAACCCTAATTGGACGAGAATAAGCCTAGGGAGGTCTAAAATGACCTAAATGTTCATCCAACGACACAAACACAAGTATTGGATGCACAAGATTGGTTAGAAACCCTAATTGGACAAGAATAAGCCTAGGGAGGTCTAAAATGACCTAAGTTTTCATCCAATTACACAAACACAAGTATTGGATGCACAAGATTGGTTAGAAACCCTAATTGGACAAGAATAAGCCTAGGGAAGTCGAAAATGACCTAAATGTTCATCCAATGATACAAACACAAGTATTGGATGCACAAGATTGGTTAGAAACCCTAATTGGACAAGAATAAGCCTGGGGAGGTCTAAAATGACCTAAATGTTCATCCAATTACACAAACACAACTATTGGATGCACAAGATTGGTTAGAAACCCTAATTGGACAAGAATAAGCCTGGGGAGGTCTAAAATGACCTAAATGTTCATCCAATTACACAAACACAACTATTGGATGCACAAGATTGGTTAGAAACCCTAATTGGACAAGAATAAGCCTAGGGAAGTCGAAAATGACCTAAATGTTCATCCAATGATACAAACACAAGTATTGGAGGCACAAGATTGGTAAGAAACCCTAATTGGACAAGAATAAGCCTAGGGAGGTCGAAAATGACCTAAATGTTCATCTAATTAAACAAACACACCAATTGGACGCACAAGATTTGTTAGAAACCGTAATTGGACAAGAATAAGCCTAGGGAGGACGAAAATGACCTAATTGTTCATCCAATGACACAAACACACCTATTGGATGCACAAGATTGGTAAGAAACCATAATTGGACAAGAATAGGCCTAGGGTGGTCGAAAATGACCTAAATGTTCATCCAATGATACAAACACAAGTATTGGATGCACAAGATTGGTTAGAAACCCTAATTGGACAAGAATAAGCCTAGGGAGGTCGAAAATGACCTAAATGTTCATCCAATTACACAAACACAACTATTGGATGCACAAGATTGGTTAGAAACCCTAATTGAACGAGAATAAGCCTAGGGAGGTCAAAAATGACCTAAATGTTCATCCAATGACACAAACACAAGTATTGGATGCACAAGATTGGTTAGAAACCCTAATTGGACAAGAATAAGCCTGGGGAGGTCTAAAACGACCTAAATGTTCATCCAATTACACAAACACAACTATTGGATGCACAAGATTGGTTAGAAACCTTAATTGGACAAGAATAAGCCTAGGGAGTTCGAAAATGACTTAAATAATCATCCAATGATACAAACACAAGTATTGGATGCACAAGATTGGTTAGAAACCCTAATTGGACAAGAATAAGCCTAGGGAGGTTGAAAATGACCTAAATGTTCATCTAATTAAACAAACACACCAATTGGACGCACAAGATTTGTTAGAAACCGTAATTGGACAAGAATAAGCCTAGGGAGGACGAAAATGACCTAATTGTTCATCCAATGACACAAACACACCTATTGGATGCACAAGATTGGTTAGAAACCCTAATTGGACAAGAATAAGCCTAGGGAGGTCAAAAATGACCTAAATGTTCATCCAATGACACAAACACACCTATTGGATGCACAAGATTTGTTGAAAGTCCTAATTGGACAAGAATAAGCCTAGGGAGGTCGAAAATGACCTAAAAGTTCATCCAATGACACAAACACACCTATTGGATGCACAAGATTTGTTAGAAACCCTAATTGGACAAGAATAAGCCTAGGGAGGACGAAAATGTACTAAATGTTCATCCAATGACACAAACACACCTATTGGATGCACAAGATTTGTTAGAAACCCTAATTGGACAAGAATAAGCCTAGGGAGGTCGAAAATGACCTAAAAAGTTCATCCAATGACACAAACACACCTATTGGATCCACAAGATTTGATAGAAACCCTAATTGGACAAGAATAAGCCTAGGGAGGTCGAAAATGCCATAAATGTTCATCCAATGACACAAGCACACCTATTGGATGCACAAGATTGGTTAGAAACCCTACTTGGACAAGAATAAGCCTAGGGAGAACGAATATGACCTAATTGTTCATCCAATGACACAAACAAACCTATTGGATGCACAAGATTGGTTAGAAACCCTAATTGGATAAGAATAAGCCTAGGGAGGTCGAAAATGACCTAAATGTTCATCCAATGACACAAACACAAGTATTGGATGCACAAGATTGGTTAGAAACCCTAATTGGACAAGAATAAGCCTAGGGAGGACGAAAAAGACCTAATTGTTCATCCAATGACACAAACACACCTATTGGATGCACAAGATTGGTTAGAAACCCTAATTGAACAAGAATAAGCCTAGGGAGGTCGAAAATTACCTAAAAGTTCATCCAGTGATCCAAACACACCTATTGGATGCACAAGATTTGTTAGAAACCCTAATTGGAAAAGAATAAGCCTAGGGAGGACGAAAATGTACTAAATGTTCATCCAATGACACAAACACACCTATTGGATGCACAAGATTTGTTAGAAACCCTAATTGGACAAGAATAAGCCTAGGGAGGTCGAAAATGACCTAAAAAGTTCATCCAATGACACAAATACACATATTGGATGCACAAGATTGGTTAGAAACCCTACTTGGACAAGAATAAGCCTAGGGAGAACGAAAATGACCTAATTGTTCATCCAATGACACAAACAAACCTATTGGATGCACAAGATTGGTTAGAAACCCTAATTGGATAAGAATAAGCCTAGGGAGGTCGAAAATGACCTAAATGTTCATCTAATGACACAAACACACGTATTGGATGCACAAGATTGGTTAGAAACCCTAATTGGACAAGAATAAGCGTAGGGAGGACGAAAAAGACCTAATTGTTCATCCAATGACACAAACACACCTATTGGATGCACAAGATTGGTTAGAAACCCTAATTGAACAAGAATAAGCCTAGGGAGGTCGAAAATGACCTAAAAGTTCATCCAGTGACCCAAACACACCTATTGGATGCACAAGATTTGTTAGAAACCCTAATTGGACAAGAATAAGCCTAGGGAAGACGAGAATGTACTAAATGTTAATCCAATGACACAAACACACCTATTGGATGCACAAGATTGGTTAGAAACCCTAATTGGATAAGAATAAGCCTAGGGAGGTCGAAAATGACCTAAATGTTCATCTAATGACACAAACACAAGTATTGGATGCACAAGATTGGTTAGAAACCCTAATTGGACAAGAATAAGCGTAGGGAGGACGAAAAAGACCTAATTGTTCATCCAATGACACAAACACACCTATTGGATGCTCAAGATTGGTTAGAAACCCTAATTGAACAAGAATAAGCCTAGGGAGGTCGAAAATGACCTAAAAGTTCATCCAGTGACCCAAACACACCTATTGGATGCACAAGATTTGTTAGAAACCCTAATTGGACAAGAATAAGCCTAGGGAAGACGAGAATGTACTAAATGTTAATCCAATGACGCAAACACACCTATTGGATGCACAAGATTTGTTAGAAACCCAAATTGGACAAGAATAAGCCTAGGGAGGTAGAAAATGACCTAAAAAGTTCATCCAATGACACAAACACACATATTGGATACACAAGATTGGTTAGAAACTCTACATGGACAAGAATAAGACTAGGGAGAACGAAAATGACCTAATTGTTTATCCAATGACACAAACAAACCTATTGGATGCACAAGATTGGTTAGAAACCCTAATTGGATAAGAATAAGCCTAGGGAGGTCCAAAATGACCTAAATGTTCATCCAATGACACAAACACAAGTATTGGATGCACAAGATTGGTTAGAAACCCTAATTGGACAAGAATAAGCCTAGGGAGGACGAAAAAGACCTAATTGTTCATCCAATGACACAAACAAACCTATTGGATGCACAAGATTGGTTAGAAACCCTAATTGGATAAGAATAAGCCTAGGGAGGTCCAAAATGACCTAAATGTTCATCCAATGACACAAACACAAGTATTGGATGCACAAGATTGGTTAGAAACCCTAATTGGACAAGAATAAGCCTAGGGAAGACGAGAATGTACTAAATGTTAATCCAATGACACAAACACACCTATTGGATGCACAAGATTTGTTAGAAACCCTAATTGGACAAGAATAAGCCTAGGGAGGTCGAAAATGACCTAAAAAGTTCATCCAATGATACAAACACACATATGGGATGCACAAGATTGGTTAGAAACCCTACTTGGACAAGAATAAGCCTAGGGAGAACGAAAATGACCTAATTGTTCATCCAATGACACAAACAAACCTATTGGATGCACAAGATTGGTTAGAAACCCTAATTGGATAAGAATAAGCCTAGGGAGGTCGAAAATGACCTAAATGTTCATCCAATGACACAAACACAAGTATTGGATGCACAAGATCGGTTAGAAACCCTAATTGGACAAGAATAAGCCTAGGGAGGACGAAAAAGACCTAATTGTTCATCCAATGACACAAACACACCTATTGGATGCACAAGATTGGTTAGAAACCCTAATTGAACAAGAATAAGCCTAGGGAGGTCGAAAATGACCTAAAAGTTCATCCAGTGACCCAAACACACCTATTGGATGCACAAGATTTGTTAGAAACCCTAATTGGACAAGAATAAGCCTAGGGAGGACGAAAATGTACTAAATGTTCATCCAATGACACAAACACACCTATTGGATGCACAAGATTTGTTAGAAACCCTAATTGGACAAGAATAAGCCTAGGGAGGTCGAAAATGACCTAAAAAGTTCATCCAATGACACAAATACACATATTGGATACACAAGATGGGTTAGAAACTCTACATGGACAAGAATAAGCTTAGGGAGAACGAAAATGACCTAATTGTTCATCCAATGACACAAACAAACCTATTGGATGCACAAGATTGGTTAGAAACCCTAATTGGATAAGAATAAGCCTAGGGAGGTCGAAAATGACCTAAATGTTCATCCAATGACACAAACACAAGTATTGGATGCACAAGATTGGTTAGAAACCCTAATTGGACAAGAATAAGCCTAGGGAGGACGAAAAAGACCTAATTGTTCATCCAATGACACAAACACACCTATTGGATGCACAAGATTGGTTAGAAACCCTAATTGGACAAGAATAAGCCTAGGGAGGTCCAAAATGACCTAAATGTTCATCCAATGACACAAACACAAGTATTGGATGCACAAGATTGGTTAGAAACCCTAATTGGACAAGAATAAGCCTAGGGAGGTCGAAAAAGACCTAAAAGTTCATCCAATGACACAAACACACCTATTGGATGCACAAGATTGGTTAGAAACCCTAATTGGACAAGAATAAGCCTAGGGTGGTCGAAAATTACCTAAAAGTTCATCCAATGACACAAACACACCTATTGGATGCACAAGATTGGTTAGAAACCCTAATTGGACAAGAATAACCCTAGGGAGGACGAAAATGCCCTAAATGTTCATCCAATGACACAAACACACCTATTGGATGCACAAGATTTGTTAGAAACCCTAATTGGACACGAATAAGCCTAGGGAGGTCGAAAATGACCTAACAGTTCATCCAATGACACAAACACACCTATTGGATGCACAAGATTGGTTAGAAACCCTACTTTGACAAGAATAAGCCTAGGGAGAACGAAAATGTCCTAATTGTTCATCCAATAACACAAACAAACCTATTGGATGCACAAGATTGGTTAAAAACCCTAATTGGATAAGAATAAGCCTAGGGAGGTCCAAAATGACCTAAATGTTCATCCAATGACACAAACACAAGTATTGGATGCACATGATTGGTTAGAAACCCTAATTGGACAAGAATAAGCCTAGGGAGGACGAAAAAGACCTAATTGTTCATCCAATGACACAAACACACCTATTGGTTAGAAACCCTAATTGGACAAGAATATGCCTAAGGAGGTCAAAAATGACCTAAATGTTCATCCAATGACACAAACACAAGTATTGGATGCACAAGATTGGTTACAAACCCTAATTGGACAAGAATAAGCCTAGGGAGGTCGAAAAAGACCTAAAAGTTCATCCAATGACACAAACACCACTATTGGATGCACAAGATTGGTTAGAAACCCTAATTGGACAAGCATAAGACTAGGGAGGTCGAAAATGACCTAAATGTTCATCCAATGACACAAACACAAGTATTGGATGCACAATATTGGTTAGAAACCCTAATTGGACAAGCATAAGACTAGGGAGGTCAAAAATGACCTAAATGTTCATCTAATGACACAAACACAAGTATTGGATGCACAATATTGGTTAGAAACCCTAATTGGACATGAATAAGCCTAGGGAGGTCGGAAATTACCTAAAAGTTCATCCAGTGACGCAAACACACCTATTGGATGCACAAGATTTATTAGAAACCCTAATTGGACAAGAATAAGCCTAGGGAGGTCGAAAATGACCTAAAAAGTTCATCCAATGACACAAACACACATATTGGATACACAAGATTGGTTAGAAACTCTACATGGACAAGAATAAGACTAGGGAGAACGAAAATGACCTAATTGTTCATCCAATGACACAAACAAACCTATTGGATGAACAAGATTGGTTAGAAACCCTAATTGGATAAGAATAAGCCTAGGGAGGTCGAAAATGACCTAAATGTTCATCCAATGACACAAACACAAGTATTGGATGCACAAGATTGGTTAGAAACCCTAATTGGACAAGAATAAGCCTAGGGAGGACGAAAAAGACCTAATTGTTCATCCAATGACACAAACACACCTATTGGATGCACAAGATTAGATAGAAACCCTAATTGAACAAGAATAAGCCTAGGGAGGTCGAAAATTACCTAAAAGTTCATCCAGTGACCCAAACACACCTATTGGATGCACAAGATTTGTTAGAAACCCTAATTGGACAAGAATAAGCCTAGGGAGGATGAAAATGTACTAAATGTTCATCCAATGACACAAACACACCTATTGGATGCACAAGATTTGTTAGAAACCCTAATTGGACAAGAATAAGCCTAGGGAGGTCGAAAATGACCTAAAAAGTTCATCCAATGACACAAACACACCTATTGGATCCACAAGATTTGATATAAACCCTAATTGGACAAGAATAAGCCTAGGGAGGTCGAAAATGCCTTAAATGTTCATCCAATGACACAAGCACACCTATTGGATGCACAAGATTGGTTAGAAACCCTACTTGGACAAGAATAAGCCTAGGGAGAACGAATATACCTAATTGTTCATCCAATGACACAAACACACCTATTGGTTAGAAACCCTAATTGGAGAAGAATATGCCTAAGGAGGTCGAAAATGACCTAAATGTTCATCCAATGACACAAACACAAGTATTGGATGCACAAGATTGGTTAGAAACCCTAATTGGACAAGAATAAGCCTAGGGAGGTCGAAAAAGACCTAAAAGTTCATCCAATGACACAAACACACCTATTGGATGCACAAGATTGGTTAGAAACCCTAATTGGACAAGAATAAGCCTAGGGTGGTCGAAAATTACCTAAAAGTTCATCCAATGACACAAACACACCTATTGGATGCACAAGATTGGTTAGAAACCCTAATTGGACAAGAATAACCCTAGGGAGGACGAAAATGCCCTAAATGTTCATCCAATGACACAAACACACCTATTGGATGCACAAGATTTGTTAGAAACCCTAATTGGACACGAATAAGCCTAGGGAGGTCGAAAATGACCTAACAGTTCATCCAATGACACAAACACACCTATTGGATGCACAAGATTGGTTAGAAACCCTACTTTGACAAGAATAAGCCTAGGGAGAACGAAAATGTCCTAATTGTTCATCCAATAACACAAACAAACCTATTGGATGCACAAGATTGGTTAAAAACCCTAATTGGATAAGAATAAGCCTAGGGAGGTCCAAAATGACCTAAATGTTCATCCAATGACACAAACACAAGTATTGGATGCACAAGATTGGTTAGAAACCCTAATTGGACAAGAATAAGCCTAGGGAGGACGAAAAAGACCTAATTGTTCATCCAATGACACAAACACACCTATTGGATGCACAAGATTGGTTAGAATCCCTAATTGAACAAGAATAAGCCTAGGGAGGTCGAAAATTACCTAAAAGTTCATCCAGTGACCCAAACACACCTATTGGATGCACAAGATTTGTTAGAAACCCTAATTGGACAAGAATAAGCCTAGGGAGGACGAAAATGTACTAAATGTTCATCCAATGACACAAACACACCTATTGGATGCACAAGATTTGTTAGAAACCCTAATTGGACAAGAATAAGCCTAGGGAGGTCGAAAATGACCTAAAAAGTTCATCCAATGACACAAACACACCTATTGGATCCACAAGATTTGATAGAAACCCTAATTGGACAAGAATAAGCCTAGGGAGGTCGAAAATGCCATAAATGTTCATCCAATGACACAAGCACACCTATTGGATGCACAAGATTGGTTAGAAACCCTACTTGGACAAGAATAAGCCTAGGGAGAACGAAAATGACCTAATTGTTCATCCAATGACACAAACAAACCTATTGGATGCACAAGATTGGTTAGAAACCCTAATTGGATAAGAATAAGCCTAGGGAGGTCGAAAATGACCTAAATGTTCATCCAATGACACAAACACAAGTATTGGATGCACAAGATTGGTTTGAAACCCTAATTGGACAAGAATAAGCCTAGGGAGGACGAAAAAGACCTAATTGTTCATCCAATGACACAAACACACCTATTGGATGCACAAGATTGGTTAGAAACCCTAATTGAACAAGAATAAGCCTAGGGAGGTCGAAAATTACCTAAAAGTTCATCCAGTGACCCAAACACACCTATTGGATGCACAAGATTGGTTAGAAACCCTACTTGGACAAGAATAAGCCTAGGGAGAACGAAAATGACCTAATTGTTCATCCAATGACACAAACAAACCTATTGGATGCACAAGATTGGTTAGAAACCCTAATTGGATAAGAATAAGCCTAGGGAGGTCGAAAATGACCTAAATGTTCATCTAATGACACAAACACAAGTATTGGATGCACAAGATTGGTTAGAAACCCTAATTGGACAAGAATAAGCCTAGGGAGGACGAAAATGTACTAAATGTTCATCCAATGACACAAACACACCTATTGGATGCACAAGATTTGTTAGAAACCCTAATTGGACAAGAATAAGCCTAGGGAGGTCGAAAATGACCTAAAAAGTTCATCCAATGACACAAATACACATATTGGATGCACAAGATTGGTTAGAAACCCTACTTGGACAAGAATAAGCCTAGGGAGAACGAAAATGACCTAATTGTTCATCCAATGACACAAACACACCTATTGGATGCACAAGATTGGTTAGAAACCCTAATTGGATAAGAATAAGCCTAGGGAGGTCGAAAATGACCTAAATGTTCATCCAATGACACAAACACAAGTATTGGATGCACAAGATTGGTTAGAAACCCTAATTGGACAAGAATAAGCCTAGGGAGGACGAAAAAGACCTAATTGTTCATCCAATGACACAAACACACCTATTGGATGCACAAGATTTGTTAGAAACCCTAATTGGACAAGAATAAGCCTAGGGAGGTCGAAAATGACCTAAAAAGTTCATCCAATGACACAAACACACATATTGGATGCACAAGATTGGTTAGAAACCCTACTTGTACAAGAATAAGCCTAGGGAGAACGAAAATGACCTAATTGTTCATCCAATGACACAAACAAACCTATTGGATGCACAAGATTGGTTAGAAACCCTAATTGGATAAGAATATGCCTAAGGAGGTCCAAAATGACCTAAATGTTCATCCAATGACACAAACACAAGTGTTGGATGCACAAGATTGGTTAGAAACCCTAATTGGACAAGAATAAGCCTAGGGAGGTCGAAAAAGACATAAAAGTTCATCCAATGACACAAACACAACTATTGGATGCACAAGATTGGTTAGAAACCTTAATTGGACAAAAATAAGCCTAGGGAGGTCTAATATGACCTAAATGTTCATCCAATGACACAAACACGAGTATTGGATGCACAAGATTGGCTAGAAACCCTAATTGGACAAGAATAAGCCTAGGGAGGTCGAAAATGACCTAAATGTTCATCCAATGACACAAACACAAGTATTGGATGCACAATATTGGTTAGAAACCCTAATTGGACAAGAATAAGCCTAGGGAGGTCGAAAAGTACCTAATAGTTCATCCAATGACACAAACACAACTATTGGATGCACAAGTTTGGCTAGAAACCCTAATTGGACAAGAATAAGCCTCGGGAGAAGGAAAATGACCTAATTGTTCATCCAATGACACAAACACACCTATTGGATGCCCAAGATTGGTTAGAAACCCTAATTAGATAAGAATAAGCCTAGGGAGGTCGAAAATGACCTAAATGTTCAACCAATGACACAAACACAAGTATTGGATGCACAAGATTGGTTAGAAACCCTAATTGGACAAGAATAAGCCTAGGGAGGACGAAAAAGACCTAATTGTTCATCCAATGACACAAACACACCTATTGGTTAGAAACCCTAATTGGAGAAGAATATGCCTAAGGAAGTCGAAAATGACCTAAATGTTCATCCAATGACACAAACACAAGTATTGGATGCACAAGATTGGTTAGAAACCCTAACTGGACAAGAATAAGCCTAGGGAGGTCGAAAAAGACCTAAAAGTTCATCCAATGACACAAACACACCTATTGGATGCACAAGATTGGTTAGAAACCCTAATTGGACAAGAATAAGCCTAGGGTGGTCGAAAATTACCTAAAAGTTCATCCAATGACACAAACACACCTATTGGATGCACAAGATTTGTTAGAAACCCTAATTGGACAAGAATAAGCCTAGGGAGGACGAAAATGCCCTAAATGTTCATCCAATGACACAAACACACCTATTGGATGCACAAGATTGGTTAGAAACCCTAATTGGACAAGAATAAGCCTAGGGTGGTCGAAAATTACCTAAAAGTTCATCCAATGACACAAACACACCTATTGGATGCACAAGATTTGTTAGAAACCCTAATTGGACAAGAATAAGCCTAGGGAGGACGAAAATGCCCTAAATGTTCATCCAATGACACAAACACACCTATTGGATGCACAAGATTTGTTAGAAACCCTAATTGGACAGGAATAAGCCTAGGGAGGTCGAAAATGACCTAAAAGTTCATCCAATGACACAAACACACCTATTGGATGCACAAGATTTGTTAGAAACCCTAATTGGACAAGAATAAGCCTAGGGAGGACGAAAATGCCCTAAATGTTCATCCAATGACACAAACACACCTATTGGATGCACAAGATTTGTTAGAAACCCTAATTGGACACGAATAAGCCTAGGGAGGTCGAAAATGACCTAACAGTTCATCCAATGACACAAACACACCTATTGGATGCACAAGATTGGTTAGAAACCCTACTTTGACAAGAATAAGCCTAGGGAGAACGAAAATGTCCTAATTGTTCATCCAATAACACAAACAAACCTATTGGATGCACAAGATTGGTTAAAAACCCTAATTGGATAAGAATAAGCCTAGGGAGGTCCAAAATGACATAAATGTTCATCCAATGACACAAACACAAGTATTGGATGCACAAGATTGGTTAGAAACCCTAATTGGACAAGAATAAGCCTAGGGAGGACGAAAAAGACCTAATTGTTCATCCAATGACACAAACACACCTATTGGTTAGAAACCCTAATTGGACAAGAATATGCCTAAGGAGGTCAAAAATGACCTAAATGTTCATCCAATGACACAAACACAAGTATTGGACGCACAAGATTGGTTACAAACCCTAATTGGACAAGAATAAGCCTAGGGAGGTCGAAAAAGACCTAAAAGTTCATCCAATGACACAAACACCACTATTGGATGCACAAGATTGGTTAGAAACCCTAATTGGACAAGAATAAGCCTAGGGAGGTCGAAAATGACCTAAATGTTCATCCAATGACACAAACACAAGTATTGGATGCACAAGATTGGTTAGAAACCCTAATTGGACAAGAATAAGCCTAGGGAGGTCAAAAATGACCTAAAAGTTCATCCAATGACACAAACACACCTATTGGATGCACAAGATTTGTTAGAAACCCTAATTGGACAAGAATAAGCCTAGGGAGGTCGAAAATGACCTAAAAAGTTCATCCAATGACACAAATACACATATTGGATACACAAGATGGGTTAGAAACTCTACATGGACAAGAATAAGCTTAGGGAGAACGAAAATGACCTAATTGTTCATCCAATGACACAAACAAACCTATTGGATGCACAAGATTGGTTAGAAACCCTAATTGGATAAGAATAAGCCTAGGGAGGTCGAAAATGACCTAAATGTTCATCCAATGACACAAACACAAGTATTGGATGCACAATATTGGTTAGAAACCCTAATTGGACATGAATAAGCCTAGGGAGGTCGGAAATTACCTAAAAGTTCATCCAGTGACGCAAACACACCTATTGGATGCACAAGATTTATTAGAAACCCTAATTGGACAAGAATAAGCCTAGGGAGGTC
>JBBPBS010000185.1:432741-456820 GCA_037974835.1 Cicer judaicum
AAAACCCTAATTGGATAAGAATAAGCCTAGGGAGGTCCAAAATGACATAAATGTTCATCCAATGACACAAACACAAGTATTGGATGCACAAGATTGGTTAGAAACCCTAATTGGACAAGAATAAGCCTAGGGAGGACGAAAAAGACCTAATTGTTCATCCAATGACACAAACACACCTATTGGTTAGAAACCCTAATTGGACAAGAATATGCCTAAGGAGGTCAAAAATGACCTAAATGTTCATCCAATGACACAAACACAAGTATTGGATGCACAAGATTGGTTACAAACCCTAATTGGACAACAATAAGCCTAGGGAGGTCGAAAAAGACCTAAAAGTTCATCCAATGACACAAACACCACTATTGGATGCACAAGATTGGTTAGAAACCCTAGTTGGACAAGCATAAGACTAGGGAGGTCGAAAATGACCTAAATGTTCATCCAATGACACAAACACAAGTATTGGATGCACAATATTGGTTAGAAACCCTAATTGGACAAGCATAAGACTAGGGAGGTCGAAAATGACCTAAATGTTCAGCCAATGACACAAACACAAGTATTGGATGCACAATATTGGTTAGAAACCCTAATTGGACATGAATAAGCCTAGGGAGGTCGGAAATTACCTAAAAGTTCATCCAGTGACGCAAACACACCTATTGGATGCACAAGATTTATTAGAAACCCTAATTGGACAAGAATAAGCCTAGGGAGGTCAAAAATGACCTAAAAAGTTCATCCAATGACACAAACACACATATTGGATACACAAGATTGGTTAGAAACTCTACATGGAGAAGAATAAGACTAGGGAGAACGAAAATGACCTAATTGTTCATCCAATGACACAAACAAACCTATTGGATGCACAAGATTGGTTAGAAACCCTAATTGGATAAGAATAAGCCTAGGGAGGTCGAAAATGACCTAAATGTTCATCCAATGACACAAACACAAGTATTGGATGCACAAGATTGGTTAGAAACCCTAATTGGACAAGAATAATCCTAGGGAGGACGAAAAAGACCTAATTGTTCATCCAATGACACAAACACACCTATTGGATGCACAAGATTGGTTAGAAACCCTAATTGAACAAGAATAAGCCTAGGGAGGTCGAAAATTACCTCAAAAGTTCATCCAGTGACCCAAACACACCTATTGGATGCACAAGATTTGTTAGAAACCCTAATTGGACAAGAATAAGCCTAGGGTGGTCGAAAATTACCTAAAAGTTCATCCAATGACACAAACACACCTATTGGATGCACAAGATTGGTTAGAAACCCTAATTGGATAAGAATAAGTCTAGGGAGGTCGAAAATGACCTAAATGTTCATCCAATGACACAAACACAAGTATTGGATGCACAAGATTGGTTAGAAACCATAATTGGACAAGAATAAGCCTAGGGAGGACGAAAAAGACCTAATTGTTCATCCAATGACACAAACACACCTATTGGATGCACAAGAGTGGTTAGAAACCCTAATTGAACAAGAATAAGCCTAGGGAGGTCGAAAATTACCTAAAAGTTCATCCAGTGACCCAAACACACCTATTGGATGCACAAGATTTGTTAGAAACCCTAATTGGACAAGAATAAGCCTAGGGAGGACGAAAATGTACTAAATGTTAATCCAATGACACAAACACACCTATTGGATGCACAAGATTTGTTAGAAACCCTAATTGGACAAGAATAAGCCTAGGGAGGTCGAAAATGACCTAAAAAGTTCATCCAATGACACAAACACACATATTGGATGCACAAGATTGGTTAGAAACCCTACTTGGACAAGAATAAGCCTAGGGAGAACGAAAATGACCTAATTGTTCATCCAATGACACAAACAAACCTATTGGATGCACAAGATTGGTTAGAAACCCTAATTGGATAAGAATATGCCTAAGGAGGTCCAAAATGACCTAAATGTTCATCCAATGACACAAACACAAGTGTTGGATGCAGAAGATTGGTTACAAACCCTAATTGGACAAGAATAAGCCTAGGGAGGTCGAAAAAGACATAAAAGTTCATCCAATGACACAAACACAACTATTGGATGCACAAGATTGGTTAGAAACCTTAATTGGACAAAAATAAGCCTAGGGAGGTCTAATATGACCTAAATGTTCATCCAATGACACAAACACGAGTATTGGATGCACAAGATTGGCTAGAAACCCTAATTGGACAAGAATAAGCCTAGGGAGGTCGAAAATGACCTAAATGTTCATCCAATGACACAAACACAAGTATTGCATGCACAATATTGGTTAGAAACCCTAATTGGACAAGAATAAGCCTAGGGAGGTCGAAAAGTACCTAAAAGTTCATCCAATGACACAAACACAACTATTGGATGCACAAGTTTGGTTAGAAACCCTAATTGGACAAGAATAAGCCTCGGGAGAAGGAAAATGACCTAATTGTTCATCCAATGACACAAACACACCTATTGGATGCCCAAGATTGGTTAGAAACCCTAATTAGATAAGAATAAGCCTAGGGAGGTCGAAAATGACCTAAATGTTCAACCAATGACACAAACACAAGTATTGGATGCACAAGATTGGTTAGAAACCCTAATTGAACAAGAATAAGCCTAGGGAGGACGAAAAAGACCTAATTGTTCATCCAATGACACAAACACACCTATTGGTTAGAAACCCTAATTGGAGAAGAATATGCCTAAGGAGGTCGAAAATGACCTAAATGTTCATCCAATGACACAAACACAAGTATTGGATGCACAAGATTGGTTAGAAACCCTAATTGGACAAGAATAAGCCTAGGGAGGTCGAAAAAGACCTAAAAGTTCATCCAATGACACAAACACACCTATTGGATGCACAAGATTGGTTAGAAACCCTAATTGGACAAGAATAAGCCTAGGGTGGTCGAAAATTACCTAAAAGTTCATCCAATGACACAAACACACCTATTGGATGCACAAGATTGGTTAGAAACCCTAATTGGACAAGAATAACCCTAGGGAGGACGAAAATGCCCTAAATGTTCATCCAATGACACAAACACACCTATTGGATGCACAAGATTTGTTAGAAACCCTAATTGGACACGAATAAGCCTAGGGAGGTCGAAAATGACCTAACAGTTCATCCAATGACACAAACACACCTATTGGATGCACAAGATTGGTTAGAAACCCTACTTTGACAAGAATAAGCCTAGGGAGAACGAAAATGTCCTAATTGTTCATCCAATAACACAAACAAACCTATTGGATGCACAAGATTGGTTAAAAACCCTAATTGGATAAGAATAAGCCTAGGGAGGTCCAAAATGACCTAAATGTTCATCCAATGACACAAACACAAGTATTGGATGCACAAGATTGGTTAGAAACCCTAATTGGACAAGAATAAGCCTAGGGAGGACGAAAAAGACCTAATTGTTCATCCAATGACACAAACACACCTATTGGATGCACAAGATTGGTTAGAATCCCTAATTGAACAAGAATAAGCCTAGGGAGGTCGAAAATTACCTAAAAGTTCATCCAGTGACCCAAACACACCTATTGGATGCACAAGATTTGTTAGAAACCCTAATTGGACAAGAATAAGCCTAGGGAGGACGAAAATGTACTAAATGTTCATCCAATGACACAAACACACCTATTGGATGCACAAGATTTGTTAGAAACCCTAATTGGACAAGAATAAGCCTAGGGAGGTCGAAAATGACCTAAAAAGTTCATCCAATGACACAAACACACCTATTGGATCCACAAGATTTGATAGAAACCCTAATTGGACAAGAATAAGCCTAGGGAGGTCGAAAATGCCATAAATGTTCATCCAATGACACAAGCACACCTATTGGATGCACAAGATTGGTTAGAAACCCTACTTGGACAAGAATAAGCCTAGGGAGAACGAAAATGACCTAATTGTTCATCCAATGACACAAACAAACCTATTGGATGCACAAGATTGGTTAGAAACCCTAATTGGATAAGAATAAGCCTAGGGAGGTCGAAAATGACCTAAATGTTCATCCAATGACACAAACACAAGTATTGGATGCACAAGATTGGTTTGAAACCCTAATTGGACAAGAATAAGCCTAGGGAGGACGAAAAAGACCTAATTGTTCATCCAATGACACAAACACACCTATTGGATGCACAAGATTGGTTAGAAACCCTAATTGAACAAGAATAAGCCTAGGGAGGTCGAAAATTACCTAAAAGTTCATCCAGTGACCCAAACACACCTATTGGATGCACAAGATTGGTTAGAAACCCTACTTGGACAAGAATAAGCCTAGGGAGAACGAAAATGACCTAATTGTTCATCCAATGACACAAACAAACCTATTGGATGCACAAGATTGGTTAGAAACCCTAATTGGATAAGAATAAGCCTAGGGAGGTCGAAAATGACCTAAATGTTCATCTAATGACACAAACACAAGTATTGGATGCACAAGATTGGTTAGAAACCCTAATTGGACAAGAATAAGCCTAGGGAGGACGAAAATGTACTAAATGTTCATCCAATGACACAAACACACCTATTGGATGCACAAGATTTGTTAGAAACCCTAATTGGACAAGAATAAGCCTAGGGAGGTCGAAAATGACCTAAATGTTCATCCAATGACACAAACACAAGTATTGGATGCACAAGATTGGTTAGAAACCCTAATTGGACAAGAATAAGCCTAGGGAGGTCGAAAATGACCTAAATGTTCATCCAATGACACAAACACACCTATTGGATGCACAAGATTGGTTAGAAACCCTAATTGGGCAAGAATAAGCCTAGGGAGGTCGAAAAGTACCTAAAAGTTCATCCAATGACACAAACACAAGTATTGGATGCACAAGATTGGGTAGAAACCCTAATTGGACAAGAATAAGCCTAGGGAGGTCGAAAATGCCTTAAATGTTCATCCAATGACACAAACACACCTATTGGATGCACAAGATTTGTTAGAAACCCTAATTGGACAAGAATAAGCCTAGGGAGGTCGGAAATGACCTAAAAGTTCATCCAATGACACAAACACACCTATTGGATCCACAAGATTTGTTAGAAACCCTAGTTGGACAAGAATAAGCCTAGGGAGGACGAAAATGCCATAAATGTTCATCCAATGACACAAACACACCTATTGGATGCCCAAGATTGGTTAGAAACCCTAATTAGATAAGAATAAGCCTAGGGAGGTCGAAAATGACCTAAATGTTCAACCAATGACACAAACACAAGTATTGGATGCACAAGATTGGTTAGAAACCCTAATTGAACAAGAATAAGCCTAGGGAGGACGAAAAAGACCTAATTGTTCATCCAATGACACAAACACACCTATTGGTTAGAAACCCTAATTGGAGAAGAATATGCCTAAGGAGGTCGAAAATGACCTAAATGTTCATCCAATGACACAAACACAAGTATTGGATGCACAAGATTGGTTAGAAACCCTAATTGGACTAGAATAAGCCTAGGGAGGTCGAAAAAGACCTAAAAGTTCATCCAATGACACAAACACACCTATTGGATGCACAAGATTGGTAAGAAACCCTAATTGGACAAGAATAAGCCTAGGATGGTCGAGAATTACCTAAAAGTTCATCCAATGACACAAACACACCTATTGGATGCACAAGATTTGTTAGAAACCCTAATTGGACAAGAATAAGCCTAGGGAGGACGAAAATGCCCTAAATGTTCATCCAATGACACAAACACACCTATTGGATGCACAAGATTTGTTAGAAACCCTAATTGGACACGAATAAGCCTAGGGAGGTCGAAAATGACCTAACAGTTCATCCAATGACACAAACACACCTATTGGATGCACAAGATTGGTTAGAAACCCTACTTTGACAAGAATAAGCCTAGGGAGAACGAGAATGTCCTAATTGTTCATCCAATAACACAAACAAACCTATTGGATGCACAAGATTGGTTAAAAACCCTAATTGGATAAGAATAAGCCTAGGGAGGTCCAAAATGACCTAAATGTTCATCCAATGACACAAACACAAGTATTGGATGCACAAGATTGGTTAGAAACCCTAATTGGACAAGAATAAGCCTAGGGAGGACGAAAAAGACCTAATTGTTCATCCAATGACACAAACACACCTATTGGTTAGAAACCCTAATTGGACAAGAATATGCCTAAGGAGGTCAAAAATGACCTAAATGTTCATCCAATGACACAAACACAAGTATTGGATGCACAAGATTGGTTACAAACCCTAATTGGACAAGAATAAGCCTAGGGAGGTCGAAAAAGACCTAAAAGTTCATCCAATGACACAAACACCACTATTGGATGCACAAGATTGGTTAGAAACCCTAATTGGACAAGCATAAGACTAGGGAGGTCGTAAATGACCTAAATGTTCATCCAATGACACAAACACAAGTATTGGATGCACAATATTGGTTAGAAACCCTAATTGGACAAGCATAAGACTAGGGAGGTTGAAAATGACCTAAATGTTCATCCAATGACACAAACACAAGTATTGGATGCACAATATTGGTTAGAAACCCTAATTGGACATGAATAAGCCTAGGGAGGTCGGAAATTACCTAAAAGTTCATCCAGTGACGCAAACACACCTATTGGATGCACAAGATTTATTAGAAACCCTAATTGGACAAGAATAAGCCTAGGGAGGTCGAAAATGACCTAAAAAGTTCATCCAATGACACAAACACACATATTGGATACGCAAGATTGGTTAGAAACTCTACATGGACAAGAATAAGACTAGGGAGAACGAAAATGACCTAATTGTTCATCCAATGACACAAACAAACCTATTGGATGCACAAGATTGGTTAGAAACCCTAATTGGATAAGAATAAGCCTAGGGAGGTCGAAAATGACCTAAATGTTCATCCAATGACACAAACACAAGTATTGGATGCACAAGATTGGTTTGAAACCCTAATTGGACAAGAATAAGCCTAGGGAGGACGAAAAAGACCTAATTGTTCATCCAATGACACAAACACACCTATTGGATGCACAAGATTGGTTAGAAACCCTAATTGAACAAGAATAAGCCTAGGGAGGTCGAAAATGACCTAAAAGTTCATCCAGTGACCCAAACACACCTATTGGATGCACAAGATTTGTTAGAAACCCTAATTGGACAAGAATAAGCCTAGGGAGGACGAAAATGTACTAAATGTTCATCCAATGACACAAACACACCTATTGGATGCACAAGATTTGTTAGAAACCCTAATTGGACAAGAATAAGCCTAGGGAGGTCGAAAATGACCTAAAAAGTTCATCCAATGACACAAACACACATATTGGATGCACAAGATTGGTTAGAAACCCTACTTGGACAAGAATAAGCCTAGGGAGAACGAAAATGACCTAATTGTTCATCCAATGACACAATCAAACCTATTGGATGCACAAGATTGGTTAGAAACCCTAATTGGATAAGAATATGCCTAAGGAGGTCCAAAATGACCTAAATGTTCATCCAATGACACAAACACAAGTGTTGGATGCACAAGATTGGTTAGAAACCCTTATTGGACAAGAATAAGCCTAGGGAGGTCGAAAAAGACATAAAAGTTTATCCAATGACACAAACACAACTATTGGATGCACAAGATTGGTTAGAAACCTTAATTGGACAAAAATAAGCCTAGGGAGGTCTAATATGACCTAAATGTTCATCCAATGACACAAACACGAGTATTGGATGCACAAGATTGGCTAGAAACCATAATTGGACAAGAATAACCCTAGGGAGGTCGAAAATGACCTAAATGTTCATCCAATGACATAAACACAAGTATTGGATGCACAATATTGGTTAGAAACCCTAATTGGACAAGAATAAGCCTAGGGAGGTCGAAAAGTACCTAAAAGTTCAGCCAATGACACAAACACACCTATTGGATGCACAAGATTGGTTAGAAACCCTAATTGAACAAGCATAAGCCTAGGGAGGTCAATAATGACCTAAAAGTTCATCCAATGACACAAACACACCTATTGGATGCACAAGATTGGTTAGAAACCCTAATTGGACAAGAATAAGCCTAGGGAGAACGAAAATGACCTAATTGTTCATCAAATGACACAAACACACCTATTGGATGCCCAAGATTGGTTAGAAACCATAATTAGACAAGAATAAGCCTAGGGAGGTCGAAAATGACCTAAATGTTCATCCAATGACACAAACACAAGTATTGGATGCACAAGATTGGGTAGAAACCCTAATTGGACAAGAATAAGCCTAGGGAGGTCGAAAATGACCTAAATGTTCATCCAATGACACAAACACACCTATTGGATGCACAAGATTGGTTAGAAACCGTAATTGGGCAAGAATAAGCCTAGGGAGGTCGAAAAGTACCTAAAAGTTCATGCAATGACACAAACACACCTATTGGATGCACAAGATTTGTTAGAAACCCTAATTGGACAAGAATAAGCCTAGGGAGGTCGGAAATGACCTAAAAGTTCATCCAATGACACAAACACACCTATTGGATCCACAAGATTTGTTAGAAACCCTAATTGGACAAGAATAAGCCTAGGGAGGACGAAAATGCCATAAATGTTCATCCAATGACACAAACACAAGTATTGGACGCACAATTTTGGTTAGAAACCCTAATTGGACAAGAATAAGCCTAGGGAGGTCGAAAAGTACCTAAAAGTTCATCCAATGACACAAACACAACTATTGGATGCACAAGATTGGTTAGAAACCCTAATTGGACAAGAATAAGCCTAGGGAGGTCGAAAATGACCTAAAAGTTCATCCAATGACACAAACACACCTATTGGATGCACAAGATTTGTTAGAAACCCTAATTGGACAAGAATAAGCCTAGGGAGGACGAAAATGCCCTAAATGTTCATCCAATGACACAAACACACCTATTGGATGCACAAGATTTGTTAGAAACCCTAATTGGACAAGAATAAGCCTAGGGAGGTCGAAAATGACCTAAATGTTCATCCAATGACACAAACACAACTATTGGATGCACAAGATTGGTTAGAAACCCTAATTGGACAAGAATAAGCCTAGGGAGGACGAAAATGACCTAATTGTTCATCCAATGACACAAACACACCTATTGGATGCACAAGATTGGTTAGAAACCCTAATTGAACAAGAATAAGCCTAGGGAGGTCGAAAATTACCTAAAAGTTCATCCAGTGACCCAAACACACCTATTGGATGCACAAGATTTGTTAGAAACCCTAATTGGACAAGAATAAGCCTAGGGAGGACGAAAATGTACTAAATGTTCATCCAATGACACAAACACACCTATTGGATGCACAAGATTTGTTAGAAACCCTAATTGGAGAAGAATAAGCCTAGGGAGGTCGAAAATGACCTAAAAAGTTCATCCAATGACACAAACACACCTATTGGATCCACAAGATTTGATAGAAACCCTAATTGGACAAGAATAAGCCTAGGGAGGTCGAAAATGCCATAAATGTTCATCCAATGACACAAGCACACCTATTGGATGCACAAGATTGGTTAGAAACCCTACTTGGACAAGAATAAGCCTAGGGAGAATGAATATGACCTAATTGTTCATCCAATGACACAAACAAACCTATTGGATGCACAAGATTGGTTAGAAACCCTAATTGGATAAGAATAAGCCTAGGGAGGTCGAAAATGACCTAAATGTTCATCCAATGACACAAACACAAGTATTGGATGCACAAGATTGGTTAGAAACCCTAATTGGACAAGAATAAGCCTAGGGAGGACGAAAAAGACCTAATTGTTCATCCAATGACACAAACACACCTATTGGATGCACAAGATTGGTTAGAAACCCTAATTGAACAAGAATCAGCCTAGGGAGGTCGAAAATTACCTAAAAGTTCATCCAGTGACCCAAACACACCTATTGGATGCACAAGATTTGTTAGAAACCCTAATTGGACAAGAATAAGCCTAGGGAGGACGAAAATGTACTAAATGTTCATCCAATGACACAAACACACCTATTGGATGCACAAGATTTGTTAGAAACCCTAACTGGACAAGAATTAGCCTAGGGAGGTCCAAAATGACCTAAAAAGTTCATCCAATGACACAAACACACATATTGGATGCACAAGATTGGTTAGAAACCCTACTTGGACAAGAATAAGCCTAGGGAGAACGAAAATGACCTAATTGTTCATCCAATGACACAAACAAACCTATTGGATGCACAAGATTGGTTAGAAACCCTAATTGGATCAGAATAAGCCTAGGGAGGTCGAAAATGACCTAAATGTTCATCAAATGACACAAACACAAGGATTGGATGCACAAGATTGGTTAGAAACCCTAATTGGACAAGAATAAGCCTAGGGAGGACGAAAAAGACCTAATTGTTCATCCAATGACACAAACACACCTATTGGATGCACAAGATTGGTTAGAAACCCTAATTGAACAAGAATAAGCCTAGGGAGGTCGAAAATTACCTAAAAGTTCATCCAGTGACCCAAACACACCTATTGGATGCACAAGATTGGTTAGAAACCCTACTTGGACAAGAATAAGCCTAGGGAGAACGAAAATGACCTAATTGTTCATCCAATGACACAAACAAACCTATTGGATGCACAAGATTGGTTAGAAACCCTAATTGGATAAGAATAAGCCTAGGGAGGTCGAAAATGACCTAAATGTTCATCCAATGACACAAACACAAGTTTTGGATGCACAAGATTGGTTAGAAACCCTAATTGGACAAGAATAAGCCTAGGGAGGACGAAAAAGACCTAATTGTTCATCCAATGACACAAACACACCTATTGGATGCACAAGATTGGTTAGAAACCCTAATTGAACAAGAATAAGCCTAGGGAGGTCGAAAATTACCTAAAAGTTCATCCAGTGACCCAAACACACCTATTGGATGCACAAGATTTGTTAGAAACCCTAATTGGACAAGAATAAGCCTAGGGAGGACGAAAATGTACTAAATGTTCATCCAATGACACAAACACACCTCTTGGATGCACAAGATTTGTTAGAAACCCTAATTGGACAAGAATAAGCCTAGGGAGGTCGAAAATGACCTAAAAAGTTCATCCAATGACACAAACACACATATTGGATACACAAGATTGGTTAGAAACTCTACATGGACAAGAATAAGACTAGGGAGAACGAAAATGACCTAATTGTTCATCCAATGACACAAACAAACCTATTGGATGCACAAGATTGGTTAGAAACCCTAATTGGATAAGAATAAGCCTAGGGAGGTCAAAAATGACCTAAATGTTCATCCAATGACACAAACACAAGTATTGGATGCACAAGATTGGTTAGAAACCCTAATTGGACAAGAATAAGCCTAGGGAGGGCGAAAAAGACCTAATTGTTCATCCAATGACACAAACACACCTATTGGATGCACAAGATTGGTTAGAAACCCTAATTGAACAAGAATAAGCCTAAGGAGGTCGAAAATTACCTAAAAGTTCATCCAGTGACCCAAACACACCTATTGGATGCACAAGATTTGTTAGAAACCCTAATTGGACAAGAATAAGCCTAGGGAGGACGAAAATGTACTAAATGTTCATCCAATGACACAAACACACCTATTGGATGCACAAGATTTGTTAGAAACCCTAATTGGACAAGAATAAGCCTAGGGAGGTCGAAAATGACCTAAAAAGTTCATCCAATGACACAAATACACATATTGGATGCACAAGATTGGTTAAAAACCCTAATTAGACAAGAATAAACCTAGGGAGGACGAAAAGGACCGAATTGTTCATCCAATGACACAAACACACATATTGGATGCACAAGAATAAGATTGGTTAGAAACCCTAATTGCACAAGAATAAACCTAGGGAGGTCAAAAATGACCTAAATGTTCATCCAATGACACAAACACACCAATTGGATGCACAAGATTGGTTAAAACCCTAATTGGACAAGAATAAGCCTAGGGAGGTCGAAAATGACCTAAAAGTTCATCCAATGACACAAACACACCTATTGGATGCACAAGATTTGATAGAAACCCTAATTGGACCAAAATAAGCTGACGGAGGACGAAAATGCCCTAAAAGTTCTTCGAATGACACAAACACACCTATTGGATGCACAAGATTTGTTAGAAACCCTAATTGGACAAGAATAAGCCTTGGGAGGACGAAAATGCCTTAAATGTTCATCCAATGACACAAACACACTTATTGGATGCACAAGATTGATTAGAAACCCTAATTGAACAAGAATAAGCCTAGCGAGGTCGAAAATGACCTAAAAGTTCATCCAACGACACAAACACACCTATTGGATGCACAAGATTGGTTAAAAACCCTAATTGGACAAGAATAAGCCTAGGGAGGTCGAAAATGACCTAAATGTTCATCCAATGACACAAACACAAGTATTGGATGCACAGGATTGGGTAGAAACCCTAATTGGACAAGAATAAGCCTAGGGAGGTCGAAAATGACCTAAATGTTCATCCAATGACACAAACACACCTATTGGATGCACAAGATTGGTTAGAAACCCTAATTGGGCAAGAATAAGTCTAGGGAGGTCGAAAAGTACCTAAAAGTTCATCCAATGACACAAACACAAGTATTGGATGCACAAGATTGGGTAGAAACCCTTATTGGACAAGAATAAGCCTAGGGAGGTCGAAAATGCCTTAAATGTTCATCCAATGACACAAACACACCTATTGGATGCACAAGATTTGTTAGAAACCCTAATTGGACAAGAATAAGCCTAGGGAGGTCGGAAATGACCTAAAAGTTCATCCAATGACACAAACACACCTATTGGATCCACAAGATTTGTTAGAAACCCTAATTGGACAAGAATAAGCCTAGGGAGGACGAAAATGCCATAAATGTTCATCCAATGACACAAACACACCTATTGGATGCACAAGATTAGTTAGAAACCCTAATTGAACAAGCATAAGCCTAGGGAGGTCAAAAATGACCTAAAAGTTCATCCAATGACACAAACACACCTATTGGATCCACAAGATTTGTTAGAAACCTTAATTGGACAAGAATAAGCCTAGGGAGGTCGAAAATGCCATAAATGTTCATCCAATGACATAGACACACCTATTGGATGCACAAGATTGGTTAGAAACCCTAATTGAACAAGAATAAGCCTAGGGAGGTCGAAAATGACCTTAAAGTTCATTGAATGACACAAACACACCAATTGGATGCACAAGATTGGTTAGAAACCCTAATTGGACAAGAATTAGCCTAGGGAGAATGAAAATGCCCTAATTGTTCATCCAATGACACACACACACCTATTGGATGCCCAAGATTGGTTAGAAACCCTAATTAGACAAGAATAAGCCTAGGGAGGTCGAAAATGACCTAAATGTTCATCCAATGACACAAACACAAGTATTGGATGCACAAGATTGGGTAGAAACCCTAATTGGACAAGAATAAGCCTCGGGAGGGCGAAAAAGGCCTAATTGTTCATCCAATGACACAAACACACCTATTGGATGCACAAGATTGGTTAGAAACCCTAATTAAACAAGAATAAGCCTAGGGAGGTCGAAAATTACCTAAAAGTTCATCCAGTGACCCAAACACACCTATTGGATGCACAAGATTTGTTAGAAACCCTAATTGGACAAGAATAAGCCTAGGGAGGACGAAAATGTACTAAATGTTCATCCAATGACACAAACACACCTATTGGATGCACAAGATTTGTTAGAAACCCTAATTGGACAAGAATAAGCCTAGGGAGGTCGAAAATGACCTAAAAAGTTCATCCAATGACACAAATACACATATTGGATGCACAAGATTGGTTAAAAACCCTAATTAGACAAGAATAAACCTAGGGAGGACGAAAAGGACCGAATTGTTCATCCAATGACACAAACACACATATTGGATGCACAAGATTGGTTAGAAACCCTAATTGCACAAGAATAAGCCTAGGGAGGTCAAAAATGACCTAAATGTTCATCCAATGACACAAACACACTAATTGGATGCACAAGATTGGTTAAAACCCTAATTGGACAAGAATAAGCCTAGGGAGGTCGAAAATGACCTAAAAGTTCATCCAATGACACAAACACACCTATTGGATGCACAAGATTTGATAGAAACCCTAATTGGACCAAAATAAGCTGACGGAGGACAAAAATGCCCTAAAAGTTCTTCGAATGACACAAACACACCTATTGGATGCACAAGATTTGTTAGAAACCCTAATTGGACAGGAATAAGCCTTGGGAGGACGAAAATGCCTTAAATGTTCATCCAATGACACAAACACACTTATTGGATGCACAAGATTGGTTAGAAACCCTAATTGAACAAGAATAAGCCTAGCGAGGTCGAAAATGACCTAAAAGTTCATCCAACGACACAAACACACCTATTGGATGCACAAGATTGGTTAAAAACCCTAATTGGACAAGAATAAGCATAGGGAGGTCGAAAATGACCTAAATGTTCATCCAATGACACAAACACAAGTATTGGATGCACAAGATTGGGTAGAAACCCTAATTGGATAAGAATAAGCCTAGGGAGGTCGAAAATGACCTAAATGTTCATCCAATGACACAAACACACCTATTGGATGCACAAGATTGGTTAGAAACCCTAATTGGGCAAGAATAAGCCTAGGGAGGTCGAAAAGTACCTAAAAGTTCATCCAATGACACAAACACAAGTATTGGATGCACAAGATTGGGTAGAAACCCTAATTGGACAAGAATAAGCCTAGGGAGGTCGAAAATGCCTTAAATGTTCATCCAATGACACAAACACACCTATTGGATGCACAAGATTTGTTAGAAACCCTAATTGGACAAGAATAAGCCTAGGGAGGTCGGAAATGACCTAAAAGTTCATCCAATGACACAAACACACCTATTGGATCCACAAGATTTGTTAGAAACCCTAATTGGACAAGAATAAGCCTAGGGAGGACGAAAATGCCATAAATGTTCATCCAATGACACAAACACACCTATTGGATGCACAAGATTGGTTAGAAACCCTAATTGAACAAGCATAAGCCTAGGGAGGTCAAAAATGACCTAAAAGTTCATCCAATGACACAAACACACCTATTGGATCCACAAGATTTGTTAGAAACCTTAATTGGACAAGAATAAGCCTAGGGAGGTCGAAAATGCCATAAATGTTCATCCAATGACACAGACACACCTATTGGATGCACAAGATTGGTTAGAAACCCTAATTGAACAAGAATAAGCCTAGGGAGGTCGAAAATGACCTAAAAGTTCATTGAATGACACAAACACACCAATTGGATGCACAAGATTGGTTAGAAACCCTAATTGGACAAGAATAAGCCTAGGGAGGTCGAAAATGACCTAAATGTTCATCCAATGACACAAACACAAGTATTGGATGCACAAGATTGGGTAGAAACCCTAATTGGACAAGAATAAGCCTAGGGAGGTCGAAAATGACCTAAATGTTCATCCAATGACACAAACACACCTATTGGATGCACAAGATTGGTTAGAAACCCTAATTGGGCAAGAATAAGCCTAGGGAGGACGAAAAGTACCTAAAAGTTCATCCAATGACACAAACACACCTATTGGATGCACAAGATTTGTTAGAAACCCTAATTGGACAAGAATAAGCCTAGGGAGGACGAAAATGATCTAATTGTTCATCCAATGACACAAACACACCTATTGGATGCACTAGATTTGTTAGAAACCCAAATTGGACAAGAATAAGCCTAGCGAGGACGAAAATAACCTAATTGTTCATTCAATGACACAAACACACATATTGGATTCCCAAGATTGGTTAGAAACACTAATTGGACAAGAATAAGCCTAGGGAGGTCAAAAATGACCTAAATGTTCATCAAATGACACAAACACACCTATTGGATGCACAACATTGGGTAAAAACCCTAATTGGACAAGAATAAGCCTAGGGAGGTCGAAAATGACCTAAAAGTTCATCCAATGACACAAACACACCTATTGGATGCACAAGATTTGATAGAAACCCTAATTGGACAAGAATAAGCCTACGGAGGACGAAAATGCCCTGAATGTTCATCCCATGACACAAACACACCTATTGGATGCACAAGATTTGTTAGAAACCCTAATTGAACAAGAATAAGCCTAGGAAGGTCGAAAATGACCAAAATGTTCATCTAATGATACAAACACAAGTATTGGATGCACAAGATTGGTTAAAAACCCTAATTGGACAAGAATAAGCCTAGGGAGGACGAAAATGCCCTAAATGTTCATCCAATGACACAAACACACCTATTGGATGCACAAGATTGGTTAGAAACCCTAATTGGACAAGAATAAGCCTAGGGAGGTCCAAAATGACCTAAATGTTCATCCCATGACACAAACACTCCTATTGGATGCACAAGATTGGTTAGAAACCCTAATTGGACAAGAATAAGCCTAAGGAGGTCCAAAATGACCTAAATGTTCATCCCATGACACAAACACAAGTATTGGATGCACAAGATTGGTTAGAAACCCTAAATGGACAAGAATAAGCCTAGGGAGGTCGAAAAAGACCTAAAAGTTCATCCAATAACACAAACACAACTATTGGATGCACAAGATTAGTTAGAAACCCTAATTGGACAAAAATAAGCCTAGGGAGGTCGAAAACGACCAAAATGTTCATCCAATGACACAAACACAAGTATTGGACTCACAATTTTGGTTAGAAACCCTAATTGGACAAGAATAAGCCTAGGGAGGACAAAAATGCCCTAAATGTTCATCCAATGACACAAACACACCTATTGGATGCACAAGATTTGTTAGAAACCCTAATTGGACAAGAATAAGCCTAGGGAGGTCGAAAATGACCTAAAAAGTTCATCCAATGACACAAACACACATATTGGATACACAAGATTGGTTAGAAACTCTACATGGACAAGAATAAGCCTAGGGAGAACGAAAATGACCTAATTGTTCATCCAATGACACAAACAAACCTATTGGATGCACAAGATTGGTTAGAAACCCTAATTGGATAAGAATAAGCCTAGGGAGGTCGAAAATGACCTAAATGTTCATCCAATGACACAAACACAAGTATTGGATGCACAAGATCGGTTAGAAACCCTAATTGGACAAGAATAAGCCTAGGGAGGACGAAAAAGACCTAATTGTTCATCCAATGACACAAACACACCTATTGGATGCACAAGATTGGTTAGAAACCCTAATTGAACAAGAATAAGCCTAGGGAGGTCGAAAATTACCTAAAAGTTCATCCAGTGACCCAAACACACCTATTGGATGCACAAGATTGGTTAGAAACCCTACTTGGACAAGAATAAGCCTAGGGAGAACGAAAATGACCTAATTGTTCATCCAATGACACAAACAAACCTATTGGATGCACAAGATTGGTTAGAAACCCTAATTGGATAAGAATAAGCCTAGGGAGGACGAAAATGACCTAAATGTTCATCCAATGACACAAACACAAGTATTGGATGCACAAGATTGGTTAGAAACCCTAATTGGACAAGAATAAGCCTAGGGAGGACGAAAAAGACCTAATTGTTCATCCAATGACACAAACACACCTATTGGTTAGAAACCCTAATTGGACAAGAATATGCCTAAGGAGGTCAAAAATGACCTAAATGTTCATCCAATGACACAAACACAAGTATTGGATGCACAAGATTGGTTACAAACCCTAATTGGACAAGAATAAGCCTAGGGAGGTCGAAAAAGACCTAAAAGTTCATCCAATGACACAAACACCACTATTGGATGCACAAGATTGGTTAGAAACCCTAATTGGACAAGCATAAGACTAGGGAGGTCGAAAATGACCTAAATGTTCATCCAATGACACAAACACAAGTATTGGATGCACAATATTGGTTAGAAACCCTAATTGGACAAGAATAAGCCTAGGGAGGTCGAAAATTACCTAAAAGTTCATCCAGTGACGCAAACACACCTATTGGATGCACAAGATTTGTTAGAAACCCTAATTGGACAAGAATAAGCCTAGGGAGGACGAAAATGTACTAAATGTTCATCCAATGACACAAACACACCTATTGGATGCACAAGATTTGTTAGAAACCCTAATTGGACCAAAATAAGCCTACGGAGGACGAAAATGCCCTAAATGTTCATCCCATGACACAAACACACCTATTGGATGCACAAGATTTGTTAGAAACCCTAATTGAACAAGAATAAGCCTAGGGAGGTCGAAAATGACCTAAAAGTTCATCCAATGACACAAACACACCTATTGGATGCACAAGATTGGTTAAAAACCCTAATTGGACAAGAATAAGCCTAGGGAGGTCGAAAATGACCTAAAAGTTCATCCAATGACACAAACACACCTATTGGATGCACAAGATTTGTTAGAAACCCTAATTGGACAAGAATAAGCCTAGGGAGGACGAAAATGCCATAAATGTTCATCCAATGACACAAACACACCTATTGGATGCACAAGATTGGTTAGAAACCCTAATTGAACAAGCATAAGCCTAGGGAGGTCAATAATGACCTAAAAGTTCATCCAATGACACAAACACACCTATTGGATCCACAAGATTTGTTCGAAACCCTAATTGGACAAGAATAAGCCTAGGGAGGTCGAAAATGCCATAAATGTTCATCCAATGACACAAACACACCTATTGGATGCACAAGATTTGTTAGAAACCCTAATTGGACAAGAATAAGCCTAGGGAGGTCGGAAATGACCTAAAAGTTCATCCAATGACACAAACACACCTATTGGATCCACAAGATTTGTTAGAAACCCTAATTGGACAAGAATAAGCCTAGGGAGGACGAAAATGCCATAAATGTTCATCCAATGACACAAACACACCTATTGGATGCACAAGATTGGTTAGAAACCCTAATTGAACAAGCATAAGCCTAAGGAGGTCAAAAATGACCTAAAAGTTCATCCAATGACACAAACACACCTATTGGATCCACAAGATTTGTTAGAAACCCTAATTGGACAAGAATAAGCCTAGGGAGGTCGAAAATGCCATAAATGTTCATCCAATGACACAGACACACCTATTGGATGCACAAGATTGGTTAGAAACCCTAATTGAACAAGAATAAGCCTAGGGAGGTCGAAAATGACCTAAAAGTTCATCGAATGACACAAACACACCTATTGGATGCACAAGATTGGTTAGAAACCCTAATTGGACAAGAATAAGCCTAGGGAGAATGAAAATGACCTAATTGTTCATCCAATGACACAAACACACCTATTGGATGCCCAAGATTGGTTAGAAACCCTAATTAGACAAGAATAAGCCTAGGGAGGTCGAAAATGACCTAAATGTTCATCCAATGACACAAACACAAGTATTGGATGCACAAGATTGGGTAGAAACCCTAATTGGACAAGAATAAGCCTAGGGAGGACGAAAATGACCTAAATGTTCATCCAATGACACAAACACACCTATTGGATGCACAAGATTGGTTAGAAACCCTAATTGGACAAGAATAAGCCTAGGGAGGACGAAAATGATCTAATTGTTCATCCAATGACACAAACACACCTATTGGATGCACTAGATTTGTTAGAAACCCAAATTGGACAAGAATAAGCCTAGCGAGGACGAAAATAACCTAATTGTTCATTCAATGACACAAACACACATATTGGATTCCCAAGATTGGTTAGAAACACTAATTGGACAAGAATAAGCCTAGGGAGGTCGAAAATGACCTAAATGTTCATCCAATGACACAAACACACCTATTGGATGCACAAGATTGGTTAGAAACCCTAATTGGGCAAGAATAAGCCTAGGGAGGTCGAAAAGTACCTAAAAGTTCATCCAATGACACAAACACACCTATTGGATGCACAAGATTTGTTAGAAACCCTAATTGGACAAGAATAAGCCTAGGGAGGACGAAAATGATCTAATTGTTCATCCAATGACACAAACACACCTATTGGATGCACTAGATTTGTTAGAAACCCAAATTGGACAAGAATAAGCCTAGCGAGGACGAAAATAACCTAATTGTTCATTCAATGACCCAAACACACATATTGGATTCCCAAGATTGGTTAGAAACACTAATTGGACAAGAATAAGCCTAGGGAGGTCAAAAATGACCTAAATGTTCATCCAATGACACAAACACACCTATTGGATGCACAAGATTGGGTAAAAACCCTAATTGGACAAGAATAAGCCTAGGGAGGTCGAAAATAACCTAAAAGTTCATCCAATGACACAAACACACCTATTGGATGCACAAGATTTGATAGAAACCCTAATTGGACAAGAATAAGCCTACGGAGGACGAAAATGCCCTGAATGTTCATCCCATGACACAAACACACCTATTGGATGCACAAGATTTGTTAGAAACCCTAATTGAACAAGAATAAGCCTAGGAAGGTCGAAAATGACCAAAATGTTCATCTAATGATACAAACACAAGTATTGGATGCACAAGATTGGTTAAAAACCCTAATTGGACAAGAATAAGCCTAGGGAGGACGAAAATGCCCTAAATGTTCATCCAATGACACAAACACACCTATTGGATGCACAAGATTGGTTAGAAACCCTAATTGGACAAGAATAAGCCTAGGGAGGTCCAAAATGACCTAAATGTTCATCCCATGACACAAACACTCCTATTGGATGCACAAGATTGGTTAGAAACCCTAATTGGACAAGAATAAGCCTAAGGAGGTCCAAAATGACCTAAATGTTCATCCCATGACACAAACACAAGTATTGGATGCACAAGATTGGTTAGAAACCCTAAATGGACAAGAATAAGCCTAGGGAGGTCGAAAAAGACCTAAAAGTTCATCCAATAACACAAACACAACTATTGGATGCACAAGATTAGTTAGAAACCCTAATTGGACAAAAATAAGCCTAGGGAGGTCGAAAACGACCAAAATGTTCATCCAATGACACAAACACAAGTATTGGACTCACAATTTTGGTTAGAAACCCTAATTGGACAAGAATAAGCCTAGGGAGGACAAAAATGCCCTAAATGTTCATCCAATGACACAAACACACCTATTGGATGCACAAGATTTGTTAGAAACCCTAATTGGACAAGAATAAGCCTAGGGAGGTCGAAAATGACCTAAAAAGTTCATCCAATGACACAAACACACATATTGGATACACAAGATTGGTTAGAAACTCTACATGGACAAGAATAAGCCTAGGGAGAACGAAAATGACCTAATTGTTCATCCAATGACACAAACAAACCTATTGGATGCACAAGATTGGTTAGAAACCCTAATTGGATAAGAATAAGCCTAGGGAGGTCGAAAATGACCTAAATGTTCATCCAATGACACAAACACAAGTATTGGATGCACAAGATCGGTTAGAAACCCTAATTGGACAAGAATAAGCCTAGGGAGGACGAAAAAGACCTAATTGTTCATCCAATGACACAAACACACCTATTGGATGCACAAGATTGGTTAGAAACCCTAATTGAACAAGAATAAGCCTAGGGAGGTCGAAAATTACCTAAAAGTTCATCCAGTGACCCAAACACACCTATTGGATGCACAAGATTGGTTAGAAACCCTACTTGGACAAGAATAAGCCTAGGGAGAACGAAAATGACCTAATTGTTCATCCAATGACACAAACAAACCTATTGGATGCACAAGATTGGTTAGAAACCCTAATTGGATAAGAATAAGCCTAGGGAGGACGAAAATGACCTAAATGTTCATCCAATGACACAAACACAAGTATTGGATGCACAAGATTGGTTAGAAACCCTAATTGGACAAGAATAAGCCTAGGGAGGACGAAAAAGACCTAATTGTTCATCCAATGACACAAACACACCTATTGGATGCACAAGATTGGTTAGAAACCCTAATTGGACAAGAATAAGCCTAGGGAGGTCGAAAATGACCTAAATGTTCATCCAATGACACAAACACAAGTATTGGATGCACAAGATTGGGTAGAAACCCTAATTGGACAAGAATAAGCCTAGGGAGGTCGAAAATGACCTAAATGTTCATCCAATGACACAAACACACCTATTGGATGCACAAGATTGGTTAGAAACCCTAATTGGACAAGAATAAGCCTAGGGAGGACGAAAATGATCTAATTGTTCATCCAATGACACAAACACACCTATTGGATGCACTAGATTTGTTAGAAACCCAAATTGGACAAGAATAAGCCTAGCGAGGACGAAAATAACCTAATTGTTCATTCAATGACACAAACACACATATTGGATTCCCAAGATTGGTTAGAAACACTAATTGGACAAGAATAAGCCTAGGGAGGTCGAAAATGACCTAAATGTTCATCCAATGACACAAACACACCTATTGGATGCACAAGATTGGGTAAAAACCCTAATTTGACAAGAATAAGCCTAGAAAGGTCAAAAATGACCTAAAAGTTCATCCAATGACACAAACACACCTATTGGATGCACAAGATTTGATAGAAACCCTAATTGGACAAGAATAAGCCTACGGAGGACGAAAATGCCCTGAATGTTCATCCCATAACACAAACACACCTATTGGATGCACAAGATTGGTTAGAAACCCTAATTGGGCAAGAATAAGCCTAGGGAGGTCGAAAAGTACCTAAAAGTTCATCCAATGACACAAACACACCTATTGGATGCACAAGATTTGTTAGAAACCCTAATTGGACAAGAATAAGCCTAGGGAGGACGAAAATGATCTAATTGTTCATCCAATGACACAAACACACCTATTGGATGCACTAGATTTGTTAGAAACCCAAATTGGACAAGAATAAGCCTAGCGAGGACGAAAATAACCTAATTGTTCATTCAATGACACAAACACACATATTGGATTCCCAAGATTGGTTAGAAACACTAATTGGACAAGAATAAGCCTAGGGAGGTCGAAAATGACCTAAATGTTCATCCAATGACACAAACACACCTATTGGATGCACAAGATCCCTAATTTGACAAGAATAAGCCTAGAAAGGTCAAAAATGACCTAAAAGTTCATCCAATGACACAAACACACCTATTGGATGCACAAGATTTGATAGAAACCCTAATTGGACAAGAATAAGCCTACGGAGGACGAAAATGCCCTGAATGTTCATCCCATAACACAAACACACCTATTGGATGCACAAGATTTGTTAGAAACCCTAATTGAACAAGAATAAGCCTAGGAAGACCGAAAATGACCAAAATGTTCATCTAATGATACAAACACAAGTATTGGATGCACAAGATTGGTTAAAAACCCTAATTGGACAAGAATAAGCCTAGGGAGGACGAAAATGCCCTAAATGTTCATCCAATGACACAAACACACCTATTGGATACACAAGATTGGTTAGAAACCCTAATTGGACAAGAATAAGCCTAGGGAGGTCCAAAATGACCTAAATGTTCATCCCATGACACAAACACAAGTATTGGATGCACAAGATTGGTTAGAAACCCTAAATCGACAAGAATAAGCCTAGGGAGGTCGAAAAAGACCTAATTGATCATCCAATGACACAAACACACCTATTGGATGCCCAAGATTGGTTAGAAACCCTTATTGGACAAGAATAAGCCTAGGGAGGTCGAAAATTAACTAAAAGTTCATCCAGTGACACAAACACACCTATTGGATGCAAAAGATTTGTTAGAAACCCTAATTGGACAAGAATAAGCCTAGGAAGGTCAAAAATGACCTAAATGTTCATCCAATGACACAAACACAAGTATTGGATGCACAAGATTGGTTACAAACCCTAATTGGACAAGAATAAGCCTAGGGAGGTCGAAAAATACCTAAAAGTTCATCCAATAACACAAACACAACTATTGGATGCACAAGATTAGTTAGAAACCCTAATTGGACAAAAATAAGCCTAGGGAGGTCGAAAACGACCAAAATGTTCATCCAATGACACAAACACAAGTATTGGACGCACAATTTTGGTTAGAAACCCTAATTGGACAAGAATAAGCCTAGGGAGGACGAAAA
>JBBPBS010000185.1:456830-527167 GCA_037974835.1 Cicer judaicum
TTGGACAAGAATAAACCTAGGGAGGTCGACAAAGACATGAAAGTTCATCTAATGACACAAACACAACTATTGGATGCACAAGATTGGTTAGAAACCCTAATTGGACAAAAATAAGCCTAGGGAGGTCTAATATGACCTAAATGTTCATCAAATGACACAAACACGACTATTGGATGCACAAGATTGGTTAGAAACCCTAATTGGACAAGAATATGCCTAGGAAGGTCGAAAATGACCTAAATGTTCATCCAATGACACAAACACACCTATTGGATGCACAAGATTGGTTAGAAACCCTAATTGGGCAAGAATAAGCCTAGGGAGGTAAACACACCTATTGGATGCACAAGATTCGTTAGAAACCCTAATTGGACAGGAATAAGCCTAGGGAGGTCGAAAATGACCTAACAGTTCATCCAATGACACAAACACACCTATTGGATGCACAAGATTGGTTAGAAACCCTACTTTGACAAGAATAAGCCTAGGGAGAACGAAAATGTCCTAATTGTTCATCCAATAACACAAACAAACCTATTGGATGCACAAGATTGGTTAAAAACCCTAATTGGATAAGAATAAGCCTAGGGAGGTCCAAAATGACCTAAATGTTCATCCAATGACACAAACACAAGTATTGGATGCACAAGATTGGTTAGAAACCCTAATTGGACAAGAATAAGCCTAGGGAGGACGAAAATGCCCTAAATGTTCATCCAATGACACAAACACACCTATTGGATGCACAAGATTGGTTAGAAACCCTAATTGGACAAGAATAAGCCTAGGGAGGTCGAAAATGACCTAAATGTTCATCCCATGACACAAACACAAGTATTGGATGCACAAGATTGGTTAGAAACCCTAAATGGACAAGAATAAGCCTAGGGAGGTCGAAAAAGACCTAAAAGTTCATCCAATAACACAAACACAACTATTGGATGCACAAGATTAGTTAGAAACCCTAATTGGACAAAAATAAGCCTAGGGAGGTCGAAAACGACCAAAATGTTCATCCAATGACACAAACACAAGTATTGGACGCACAATTTTGGTTAGAAACCCTAATTGGACAAGAATAAGCCTAGGGAGGACGAAAAAGACCTAATTGTTCATCCAATGACACAAACACACCTATTGGATGCCCAAGATTGGTTAGAAACCCTAATTAGAGAAGAATAAGCCTAGGGAGGTCGAAAATGACCTAAATGTTCAACCAATGACACAAACACAAGTATTGGATGCACAAGATTGGTTAGAAACCCTAATTGGACAAGAATAAGCCTAGGGTGGTCGAAAATTACCTAAAAGTTCATCCAATGACACAAACACACCTATTGGATGCAAAAGATTTGTTAGAAACCCTAATTGGACAAGAATAAGCCTAGGGAGAAGGAAAATGACCTAAATGTTCATCCAATGAAACAAACACAAGTATTGGATGCATAAGATTGGTTAGAAACCCTAATTGGACAAGAATAAACCTAGGGAGGTCGACAAAGACATGAAAGTTCATCTAATGACACAAACACAACTATTGGATGCACAAGATTGGTTAGAAACCCTAATTGGACAAAAATAAGCCTAGGGAGGTCTAATATGACCTAAATGTTCATCAAATGACACAAACACGACTATTGGATGCACAAGATTGGTTAGAAACCCTAATTGGACAAGAATATGCCTAGGAAGGTCGAAAATGACCTAAATGTTCATCCAATGACACAAACACACCTATTGGATGCACAAGATTGGTTAGAAACCCTAATTGGGCAAGAATAAGCCTAGGGAGGTAAACACACCTATTGGATGCACAAGATTCGTTAGAAACCCTAATTGGACAGGAATAAGCCTAGGGAGGTCGAAAATGACCTAACAGTTCATCCAATGACACAAACACACCTATTGGATGCACAAGATTGGTTAGAAACCCTACTTTGACAAGAATAAGCCTAGGGAGAACGAAAATGTCCTAATTGTTCATCCAATAACACAAACAAACCTATTGGATGCACAAGATTGGTTAAAAACCCTAATTGGATAAGAATAAGCCTAGGGAGGTCCAAAATGACCTAAATGTTCATCCAATGACACAAACACAAGTATTGGATGCACAAGATTGGTTAGAAACCCTAATTGGACAAGAATAAGCCTAGGGAGGACGAAAAAGACCTAATTGTTCATCCAATGACACAAACACACCTATTGGTTAGAAACCCTAATTGGACAAGAATATGCCTAAGGAGGTCAAAAATGACCTAAATGTTCATCCAATGACACAAACACAAGTATTGGATGCACAAGATTGGTTACAAACCCTAATTGGACAAGAATAAGCCTAGGGAGGTTGAAAAAGACCTAAAAGTTCATCCAATGACACAAACACCACTATTGGATGCACAAGATTGGTTAGAAACCCTAATTGGACAAGCATAAGACTAGGGAGGTCGAAAATGACCTAAATGTTCATCCAATGACACAAACACAAGTATTGGATGCACAATATTGGTTAGAAACCCTAATTGGACAAGCATAAGACTAGGGAGGTCGAAAATGACCTAAATGTTCATCCAATGACACAAACACAAGTATTGGATGCACAATATTGGTTAGTAACCCTAATTGGACAAGAATAAGCCTAGAGAGGTCGAAAATTACCTAAAAGTTCATCCAGTGACGCAAACACACCTATTGGATGCACGAGATTTATTAGAAACCCTAATTGGACAAGAATAAGCCTAGGGAGGTCGAAAATGACCTAAAAAGTTCATCCAATGACACAAACACACATATTGGATACACAAGATTGGTTAGAAACTCTACATGGACAAGAATAAGACTAGGGAGAACGAAAATGACCTAATTGTTCATTCAATGAGACAAACAAACCTATTGGATGCACAAGATTGGTTAGAAACCCTAATTGGATAAGAATAAGCCTAGGGAGGTCGAAAATGACCTAAATGTTCATCCAATGACACAAACACAAGTATTGGATGCACAAGATTGGTTAGAAACCCTAATTGGACAAGAATAAGCCTAGGGAGGACGAAAAAGACCTAATTGTTCATCCAATGACACAAACACACCTATTGGATGCACAAGATTGGTTAGAAACCCTAATTGAACAAGAATAAGCCTAGGTAGGTCAAAATTTACCTAAAAGTTCATCCAGTGACCCAAACACACCTATTGGATGCACAAGATTTATTAGAAACCCTAATTGGACAAGAATAAGCCTAGGGAGGTCGAAAATGACCTAAAAAGTTCATCCAATGACACAAACACACATATTGGATGCACAAGATTGGTTAGAAACCCTACTTGGACAAGAATAAGCGTAGGGAGAACGAAAATGACCTTATTGTTCATCCAATGACACAAACAAACCTATTGGATGCACAAGATTGGTTAGAAACCCTAATTGGATAAGAATATGCCTAAGGAGGTCCAAAATGACCTAAATGTTCATCCAATGACACAAACACAAGTGTTGGATGCACAAGATTGGTTAGAAACCCTAATTGGACAAGAATAAGCCTAGGGAGGTCGAAAAAGACATAAAAGTTCATCCAATGACACAAACACAACTATTGGATGCACAAGATTGGTTAGAAACCTTAATTGGACAAAAATAAGCCTAGGGAGGTCTAATATGACCTAAATGTTCATCCAATGACACAAACACGAGTATTGGATGCACAAGATTGGCTAGAAACCCTAATTGGACAAGAATAAGCCTAGGGAGGTCGAAAATGACCTAAATGTTCATCCAATGACACAAACACAAGTATTGGATGCACAATATTGGTTAGAAACCCTAATTGGACAAGAATAAGCCTAGGGAGGTCGAAAAGTACCTAAAAGTTCATCCAATGACACAAACACAACTATTGGATGCACAAGTTTGGTTAGAATCCCTAATTGGAGAAGAATAAGCCGAGGGAGAACGAAAATGACCTAATTGTTCATCCAATGACACAAATACACCTATTGGATGCCCAAGATTGGTTAGAAACCCTAATTAGAGAAGAACAAGCCTAGGGAGGTCGAAAATGACCTAAATGTTCAACCAATGACACAAACACAAGTATTGGATGCACAAGATTGGTTAGAAACCCTAATTGGACAAGAATAAGCCTAGGGAGGACGAAAAAGACCTAATTGTTCATCCAATGACACAAACACACCTATTGGTTAGAAACCCTAATTGGAGAAGAATATGCCTAAGGAGGTCGAAAATGACCTAAATGTTCATCCAATGACACAAACACAAGTATTGGATCCACAAGATTGGTTAGAAACCCTAATTGGACAAGAATAAGCCTAGGGAGGTCGAAAAAGACCTAAAAGTTCATCCAATGACACAAACACACCTATTGGATGCACAAGATTGGTTAGAAACCCTAATTGGACAAGAATAAGCCTAGGGTGGTCGAAAATTACCTAAAAGTTCATCCAATGACAGAAACACACCTATTGGATGCACAAGATTTGTTAGAAACCCTAATTGGACAAGAATAAGCCTAGGGAGGACGAAAATGCCCTAAATGTTCATCCAATGACACAAACACACCTATTGGATGCACAAGATTTGTTAGAAACCCTAATTGGACAGGAATAAGCCTAGGGAGGTCGAAAATGACCTAACAGTTCATCCAATGACATAAACACACCTATTGGATGCACAAGATTGGTTAGAAACCCTACTTTGATACGAATAAGCCTAGGGAGAACGAAAATGTCCTAATTGTTCATCCAATAACACAAACAAACCTATTGGATGCACAAGATTGGTTAAAAACCCTAATTGGATAAGAATAAGCCTAGGGAGGTCCAAAATGACCTAAATGTTCATCCAATGACACAAACACAAGTATTGGATGCACAAGATTGGTTAGAAACCCTAATTGGACAAGAATAAGCCTAGGGAGGACGAAAAAGACCTAATTGTTCATCCAATGACACAAACACCCCTATTGGTTAGAAACCCTAATTGGACAAGAATATGCCTAAGGAGGTCAAAAATGACCTAAATGTTCATCCAATGACACAAACACAAGTATTGGACGCACAAGATTGGTTACAAACCCTAATTGGACAAGAATAAGCCTAGGGAGGTCGAAAAAGACCTAAAAGTTCATCCAATGACACAAACACCACTATTGGATGCACAAGATTGGTTAGAAACCCTAATTGGACAAGCATAAGACTAGGGAGGTCGAAAATGACCTAAATGTTCATCCAATGACACAAACACAAGTATTGGATGCACAAGATTGGTTAGAAACCCTAATTGGACAAGAATAAGCCTAGGGAGGACGAAAAAGACCTAATTGTTCATCCAATGACACAAACACACCTATTGGTTAGAAACCCTAATTGGACAAGAATATGCCTAAGGAGGTCAAAAATGACCTAAATGTTCATCCAATGACACAAACACAAGTATTGGACGCACAAGATTGGTTACAAACCCTAATTGGACAAGAATAAGCCTAGGGAGGTCGAAAAAGACCTAAAAGTTCATCCAATGACACAAACACCACTATTGGATACACAAGATTGGTTAGAAACCCTAATTGGACAAGCATAAGCCTAGGGAGGTCGAAAATGACCTAAATGTTCATCCAATGACACAAACACAAGTATTGGATGCACAATATTGGTTAGAAACCCTAATTGGACAAGAATAAGCCTAGGGAGGTCGAAAATTACCTAAAAGTTCATCCAGTGACGCAAACACACCTATTGGATGCACAAGATTTGTTAGAAACCCTAATTGGACAAGAATAAGCCTAGGGAGGACGAAAATGTACTAAATGTTCATCCAATGACACAAACACACCTATTGGATGCACAAGATTTGTTAGAAACCCTAATTGGACAAGAATAAGCCTAGGGAGGTCGAAAATGACCTAAAAAGTTCATCCAATGACACAAACACACCTATTGGATCCACAAGATTTGATAGAAACCCTAATTGGACAAGAATAAGCCTAGGGAGGTCGAAAATGCCATAAATGTTCATCCAATGACACAAGCACACCTATTGGATGCACAAGATTGGTTAGAAACCCTACTTGGACAAGAATAAGCCTAGGGAGAACGAATATGACCTAATTGTTCATCCAATGACACAAACAAACCTATTGGATGCACAAGATTGGTTAGAAACCCTAATTGGATAAGAATAAGCCTAGGGAGGTCGAAAATGACCTAAATGTTCATCCAATGACACAAACACAAGTATTGGATGCACAAGATTGGTTAGAAACCCTAATTGGACAAGAATAAGCCTAGGGAGGACGAAAAAGACCTAATTGTTCATCCAATGACACAAACACACCTATTGGATGCACAAGATTGGTTAGAAACCCTAATTGAACAAGAATAAGCCTAGGGAGGTCGAAAATTACCTAAAAGTTCATCCAGTGACCCAAACACACCTATTGGATGCACAAGATTGGTTAGAAACCCTACTTGGACAAGAATAAGCCTAGGGAGAACGAAAATGACCTAATTGTTCATCCAATGACACAAACAAACCTATTGGATGCACAAGATTGGTTAGAAACCCTAATTGGACAAGAATAAGCCTAGGGAGGACGAAAATGACCTAAATGTTCATCCAATGACACAAACACACCTATTGGATGCACAAGATTGGTTAGAAACCCTAATTGGACAAGAAGAAGCCTAGGGAGGACGAAAATGACCTAAATGTTCATCAAATGACACAAACACACCTATTGGATGCACAAGATTGGTTAGAAACCCTAATTGGACAAGAATAAGCCTAGGGAGGACGAAAAAGACCTAATTGTTCATCCAATGACACAAACACACCTATTGGATGCACAAGATTGGTTAGAAACCCTAATTGGACAAGAATAAGCCTAGGGAGGTCGAAAAAGACCTAAAAGTTCTTCCAATGACACAAACACAACTTTTGGATGCACAACGTTGGTTAGAAACTCTAATTGGACAAAAATAAGCCTAGCGGGGTCGAAAATGACCTAAATGTTCATCCAATGACACAAACACAAGTATTGTATGCACAAGATTAGTTAGAAACCCTAATTGGACATGAATAAGCCTAGGGAGGTAAAAAATGACCTAAATGTTCATCCAATGACACAAACACACCTATCGGATGCACAAGATTGGTTAAAAACCCTAATTGGACAAGAATAAGCCTAGAGAGGTTGAAAATGACCTAAAAGTTCATCCAATTACACAAACACACCTATTGGATGCACAAGATTTGTTAGAAACCCTAATTGGACAAGAATAAGCCTAGGGAGGACGAAAATGCCCTAAATGTTCATCCAATGACACAAACACACCTATTGGATGCACAAGATTTGTTAGAAACCCTAATTGGACAGGAATAAGCCTAGGGAGGTCGAAAATGACCTAACAGTTCATCCAATGACACAAACACACCTATTGGATGCACAAGATTGGTTAGAAACCCTACTTTGACACGAATAAGCCTAGGGTGAACGAAAATGTCCTAATTGTTCATCCAATAACACAAACAAACCTATTGGATGCACAAGATTGGTTAAAAACCCTAATTGGATAAGAATAAGCCTAGGGAGGTCCAAAATGACCTAAATGTTCATCCAATGACACAAACACAAGTATTGGATGCACAAGATTGGTTAGAAACCCTAATTGGACAAGAATAAGCCTAGGGAGGACGAAAAAGACCTAATTGTTCATCCAATGACACAAACACACCTATTGGTTAGAAACCCTAATTGGACAAGAATATGCCTAAGGAGGTCAAAAATGACCTAAATGTTCATCCAATGACACAAACACAAGTATTGGATGCACAAGATTGGTTACAAACCCTAATTGGACAAGAATAAGCCTAGGGAGGTCGAAAAAGACCTAAAAGTTCATCCAATGACACAAACACCACTATTGGATGCACAAGATTGGTTAGAAACCCTAATTGGACAAGCATAAGACTAGGGAGGTCGAAAATGACCTAAATGTTCATCCAAAGACATAAACACAAGTATTGGATGCACAATATTGGTTAGAAACCCTAATTGGACAAGAATAAGCCTAGGGAGGTCGAAAATTACCTAAAAGTTCATCCAGTGACGCAAACACACCTATTGGATGCACAAGATTTGTTAGAAACCTTAATTGGACAAGAATAAGCCTAGGGAGGACGAAAATGCCCTAAATGTTCATCCAATGACACAAACACACCTATTGGATGCACAAGATTTGTTAGAAATCCTAATTGGACAAGAATAAGCCTAGGGAGGTCGAAAATGACCTAAAAGTTAATCCATAGACACAAACACACCTATTGGATGCACAAGATTGGTGAGAAACCCTACTTGGACAAGAATAAGCCTAGGGAGAACGAAAATGTCCTAATTGTTCATCCAATGACACAAACAAACCTATTGGATGCACAAGATTGGTTAAAAACCCTAATTTGATAAGGGTAAGCCTAGGGAGGTCCAAAATGACCTAAATGTTCATCCAATGACACAAACACAAGTATTGGATGCACAAGATTGGTTAGAAACCCTAATTGGACAAGAATAAGCCTAGGGTGGACGAAAAAGACCTAATTGTTCATCCAATGACACAAACACACCTATTGGTTATAAACCCTAATTGGACAAGAATATGCCTAAGGAGGTCAAAAATGACCTAAATGTTCATCCAATGACACAAACACAAGTATTGGATGCACAAGATTGGTTACAAACCCTAATTGGACAAGAATAAGCCTAGGGAGGTCGAAAAAGACCTAAAAGTTCATCCAATGACACAAACATAACTATTGGATGCACAAGATTGGTTAGAAACCCTAATTGGACAAAAATAAGCCTAGGGAGGTCTAATATGACCTAAATGTTCATCCAATGACACAAACACGAGTATTGGACGCACAAGATTGGTTAGAAACCCTAATTGGACAAGAATAAGCCTAGGGAGGTCGAAAATGATCTAAATGTTCATACAAGACACAAACACCACTATTGGATGCACAAGATTGGTTAGAAACCCTAGTTGGACAAGCATAAGACTAGGGAGGTCGAAAATGACCTAAATGTTCATCCAATGACACAAACACAAGTATTGGATGCACAATATTGGTTAGAAACCCTAATTGGACAAGAATAAGCCTAGGGAGGTCGAAAATTACCTAAAAGTTCATCCAGTGACGCAAACACACCTATTGGATGCACAAGATTTGTTAGAAACCTTAATTGGACAAGAATAAGCCTAGGGAGGACGAAAATGCCCTAAATGTTCATCCAATGACACAAACACACCTATTGGATGCACAAGATTTGTTAGAAATCCTAATTGGACAAGAATAAGCCTAGGGAGGTCGAAAATGACCTAAAAGTTAATCCATAGACACAAACACACCTATTGGATGCACAAGATTGGTGAGAAACCCTACTTGGACAAGAATAAGCCTAGGGAGAACGAAAATGTCCTAATTGTTCATCCAATGACACAAACAAACCTATTGGATGCACAAGATTGTTTAAAAACCCTAATTTGATAAGAGTAAGCCTAGGGAGGTCCAAAATGACCTAAATGTTCATCCAATGACACAAACACAAGTATTGGATGCACAAGATTGGTTAGAAACCCTAATTGGACAAGAATAAGCCTAGGGTGGACGAAAAAGACCTAATTGTTCATCCAATGACACAAACACACCTATTGGTTAGAAACCCTAATTGGACAAGAATATGCCTAAGGAGGTCAAAAATGACCTAAATGTTCATCCAATGACACAAACACAAGTATTGGATGCACAAGATTGGTTACAAACCCTAATTGGACAAGAATAAGCCTAGGGAGGTCGAAAAAGACCTAAAAGTTCATCCAATGACACAAACATAACTATTGGATGCACAAGATTGGTTAGAAACCCTAATTGGACAAAAATAAGCCTAGGGAGGTCTAATATGACCTAAATGTTCATCCAATGACACAAACACGAGTATTAGACGCACAAGATTGGTTAGAAACCCTAATTGGACAAGAATAAGCCTAGGGAGGTCGAAAATGATCTAAATGTTCATACAAGACACAAACACCACTATTGGATGCACAAGATTGGTTAGAAACCCTAATTGGACAAGCATAAGACTAGGGAGGTCGAAAATGACCTAAATGTTCATCCAATGACACAAACACAAGTATTGGATGCACAATATTGGTTAGTAACCCTAATTGGACAAGAATAAGCCTAGGGGGGACGAAAAAGACCTAATTGTTCATCCAATGACACAAACACACCTATTGGTTAGAAACCCTAATTGGAGAAGAATATGCCTAAGGAGGTCGAAAATGACCTAAATGTTCATCCAATGACACAAACACAAGTATTGGATCCACAAGATTGGTTAGAAACCCTAATTGGACAAGAATAAGCCTAGGGAGGTCGAAAAAGACCTAAAAGTTCATCCAATGACACAAACACACCTATTGGATGCACAAGATTGGTTAGAAACCCTAATTGGACAAGAATAAGCCTAGGGTGGTCGAAAATTACCTAAAAGTTCATCCAATGACACAAACACACCTATTGGATGCACAAGATTTGTTAGAAACCCTAATTGGACAAGAATAAGCCTAGGGAGGACGAAAATGCCCTAAATGTTCATCCAATGACACAAACACACCTATTGGATGCACAAGATTTGTTAGAAACCCTAATTGGACAGGAATAAGCCCAGGGAGGTCGAAAATGACCTAAAAGTTCATCCAATTACACAAACACACCTATTGGATGCACAAGATTTGTTAGAAACCCTAATTGGACAAGAATAAGCCTAGGGAGGACGAAAATGCCCTAAATGTTCATCCAATGACACAAACACACCTATTGGATGCACAAGATTTGTTAGAAACCCTAATTGGACAGGAATAAGCCTAGGGAGGTCGAAAATGACCTAACAGTTCATCCAATGACATAAACACACCTATTGGATGCACAAGATTGGTTAGAAACCCTACTTTGATACGAATAAGCCTAGGGAGAACGAAAATGTCCTAATTGTTCATCCAATAACACAAACAAACCTATTGGATGCACAAGATTGGTTAAAAACCCTAATTGGATAAGAATAAGCCTAGGGAGGTCCAAAATGACCTAAATGTTCATCCAATGACACAAACACAAGTATTGGATGCACAAGATTGGTTAGAAACCCTAATTGGACAAGAATAAGCCTAGGGAGGACGAAAAAGACCTAATTGTTCATCCAATGACACAAACACACCTATTGGTTAGAAACCCTAATTGGACAAGAATATGCCTAAGGAGGTCAAAAATGACCTAAATGTTCATCCAATGACACAAACACAAGTATTGGATGCACAAGATTGGTTACAAACCCTAATTGGACAAGAATAAGCCTAGGGAGGTCGAAAAAGACCTAAAAGTTCATCCAATGACACAAACACCACTATTGGATGCACAAGATTGGTTAGAAACCCTAATTGGACAAAAATAAGCCTAGGGAGGTCTAATATGACCTAAATGTTCATCCAATGACACAAACACGAGTATTGGACGCACAAGATTGGTTAGAAACCCTAATTGGACAAGAATAAGCCTAGGGAGGTCGAAAATGATCTAAATGTTCATACAAGACACAAACACCACTATTGGATGCACAAGATTGGTTAGAAACCCTAATTGGACAAGCATAAGACTAGGGAGGTCGAAAATGACCTAAATGTTCATCCAATGACACAAACACAAGTATTGGATGCACAAGATTGGTTAGAAACCCTAATTGGACAAGAATAAGCCTAGGGAGGTCGAAAATTACCTAAAAGTTCATCCAGTGACGCAAACACACCTATTGGATGCACAAGATTTGTTAGAAACCCTAATTGGACAAGAATAAGCCTAGGGAGGACGAAAATGCCCTAAATGTTCATCCAATGACACAAACACACCTATTGGATGCACAAGATTGGTTAGAAACCCTAATTGGACAAGAATAAGCCTAGGGAGGTCGAAAATGACCTAAAAGTTAATCCATAGACACAAACACACCTATTGGATGCACAAGATTGGTTAGAAACCCTACTTGGACAAGAATAAGCCTAGGGAGAACGAAAATGTCCTAATTGTTCATCCAATGACACAAACAAACCTATTGGATGCACAAGATTGGTTAAAAACCCTAATTTGATAAGAGTAAGCCTAGGGAGGTCCAAAATGACCTAAATGTTCATCCAATGACACAAACACAAGTATTGGATACACAAGATTGGTTAGAAACCCTAATTGGACAAGAATAAGCCTTGGGAGGATGAAAAAGACCTAATTGTTCATCCAATGACACAAACACACCTATTGGTTAGAAACCCTAATTGGACAAGAATATGCCTAAGGAGGTCAAAAATGACCTAAATGTTCATCCAATGACACAAACACAAGTATTGGACGCACAAGATTGGTTACAAACCCTAATTGGACAAGAATAAGCCTAGGGAGGTCGAAAAAGACCTAAAAGTTCATCCAATGACACAAACACCACTATTGGATGCACAAGATTGGTAAGAAACCCTAATTGGACAAGCATAAGACTAGGGAGGTCGAAAATGACCTAAATGTTCATCCAATGACACAAACACAAGTATTGGATGCACAATATTGGTTAGAAACCCTAATTGGACAAGAATAAGCCTAGGGAGGTCGAAAATTACCTAAAAGTTCATCCAGTGACGCAAACACACCTATTGGATGCACAAGATTTGTTAGAAACCCTAATTGGACAAGAATAAGCCTAGGGAGGACGAAAATGCCCTAAATGTTCATCCAATGACACAAACACACCTGTTGCATGCACAAGATTTCTTAGAAACCCTAATTGGACAAGAATAAGCCTAGGGAGGTCGAAAATGACCTAAAAGTTAATCCATAGACACAAACACACCTATTGGATGCACAAGATTGGTTAGAAACCCTACTTGGACAAGAATAAGCCTAGGGAGAACGAAAATGTCCTAATTGTTCATCCAATGACACAAACAAACCTATTGGATGCACAAGATTGGTTAAAAACCCTAATTTGATAAGAGTAAGCCTAGGGAGGTCCAAAATGACCTAAATGTTCATCCAATGACACAAACACAAGTATTGGATGCACAAGATTGGTTAGAAACCCTAATTGGACAAGAATAAGCCTAGGGTGGACGAAAAAGACCTAATTGTTCATCCAATGACACAAACACACCTATTGGTTATAAACCCTAATTGGACAAGAATATGCCTAAGGAGGTCAAAAATGACCTAAATGTTCATCCAATGACACAAACACAAGTATTGGATGCACAAGATTGGTTACAAACCCTAATTGGACAAGAATAAGCCTAGGGAGGTCGAAAAAGACCTAAAAGTTCATCCAATGACACAAACATAACTATTGGATGCACAAGATTGGTTAGAAACCCTAATTGGACAAAAATAAGCCTAGGGAGGTCTAATATGACCTAAATGTTCATCCAATGACACAAACACGAGTATTAGACGCACAAGATTGGTTAGAAACCCTAATTGGACAAGAATAAGCCTAGGGAGGTCGAAAATGATCTAAATGTTCATACAAGACACAAACACCACTATTGGATGCACAAGATTGGTTAGAAACCCTAATTGGACAAGCATAAGACTAGGGAGGTCGAAAATGACCTAAATGTTCATCCAATGACACAAACACAAGTATTGGATGCACAATATTGGTTAGTAACCCTAATTGGACAAGAATAAGCCTAGGGGGGACGAAAAAGACCTAATTGTTCATCCAATGACACAAACACACCTATTGGTTAGAAACCCTAATTGGAGAAGAATATGCCTAAGGAGGTCGAAAATGACCTAAATGTTCATCCAATGACACAAACACAAGTATTGGATCCACAAGATTGGTTAGAAACCCTAATTGGACAAGAATAAGCCTAGGGAGGTCGAAAAAGACCTAAAAGTTCATCCAATGACACAAACACACCTATTGGATGCACAAGATTGGTTAGAAACCCTAATTGGACAAGAATAAGCCTAGGGTGGTCGAAAATTACCTAAAAGTTCATCCAATGACACAAACACACCTATTGGATGCACAAGATTTGTTAGAAACCCTAATTGGACAAGAATAAGCCTAGGGAGGACGAAAATGCCCTAAATGTTCATCCAATGACACAAACACACCTATTGGATGCACAAGATTTGTTAGAAACCCTAATTGGACAGGAATAAGCCCAGGGAGGTCGAAAATGACCTAAAAGTTCATCCAATTACACAAACACACCTATTGGATGCACAAGATTTGTTAGAAACCCTAATTGGACAAGAATAAGCCTAGGGAGGACGAAAATGCCCTAAATGTTCATCCAATGACACAAACACACCTATTGGATGCACAAGATTTGTTAGAAACCCTAATTGGACAGGAATAAGCCTAGGGAGGTCGAAAATGACCTAACAGTTCATCCAATGACATAAACACACCTATTGGATGCACAAGATTGGTTAGAAACCCTACTTTGATACGAATAAGCCTAGGGAGAACGAAAATGTCCTAATTGTTCATCCAATAACACAAACAAACCTATTGGATGCACAAGATTGGTTAAAAACCCTAATTGGATAAGAATAAGCCTAGGGAGGTCCAAAATGACCTAAATGTTCATCCAATGACACAAACACAAGTATTGGATGCACAAGATTGGTTAGAAACCCTAATTGGACAAGAATAAGCCTAGGGAGGACGAAAAAGACCTAATTGTTCATCCAATGACACAAACACACCTATTGGATGCACAAGATTGGTTAGAATCCCTAATTGAACAAGAATAAGCCTAGGGAGGTCGAAAATTACCTAAAAGTTCATCCAGTGACCCAAACACACCTATTGGATGCACAAGATTTGTTAGAAACCCTAATTGGACAAGAATAAGCCTAGGGAGGACGAAAATGTACTAAATGTTCATCCAATGACACAAACACACCTATTGGATGCACAAGATTTGTTAGAAACCCTAACTGGACAAGAATTAGCCTAGGGAGGTCCAAAATGACCTAAAAAGTTCATCCAATGACACAAACACACATATTGGATGCACAAGATTGGTTAGAAACCCTACTTGGACAAGAATAAGCCTAGGGAGAACGAAAATGACCTAATTGTTCATCCAATGACACAAACAAACCTATTGGATGCACAAGATTGGTTAGAAACCCTAATTGGATCAGAATAAGCCTAGGGAGGTCGAAAATGACCTAAATGTTCATCAAATGACACAAACACAAGGATTGGATGCACAAGATTGGTTAGAAACCCTAATTGGACAAGAATAAGCCTAGGGAGGACGAAAAAGACCTAATTGTTCATCCAATGACACAAACACACCTATTGGATGCACAAGATTGGTTAGAAACCCTAATTGAACAAGAATAAGCCTAGGGAGGTCGAAAATTACCTAAAAGTTCATCCAGTGACCCAAACACACCTATTGGATGCACAAGATTGGTTAGAAACCCTACTTGGACAAGAATAAGCCTAGGGAGAACGAAAATGACCTAATTGTTCATCCAATGACACAAACAAACCTATTGGATGCACAAGATTGGTTAGAAACCCTAATTGGATAAGAATAAGCCTAGGGAGGTCGAAAATGACCTAAATGTTCATCCAATGACACAAACACAAGTATTGGATGCACAAGATTGGTTAGAAACCCTAATTGGACAAGAATAAGCCTAGGGAGGTCAAAAATGACCTAAAAGTTCATCCAATGACACAAACACACCTATTGGATGCACAAGATTTGATAGAAACCCTAATTGGACAAGAATAAGCCTACGGAGGACGAAAATGCCCTGAATGTTCATCCCATAACACAAACACACCTATTGGATGCACAAGATTTGTTAGAAACCCTAATTGAACAAGAATAAGCCTAGGAAGGTCAAAAATGACCAAAATGTTCATCTAATGATACAACCACAAGTATTGGATGCACAAGATTGGTTAAAAACCCTAATTGGACAAGAATAAGCCTAGGGAGGACGAAAATGCCCTAAATGTTCTTCCAATGACACAAACACACCTATTGGATGCACAAGATTGGTTAGAAACCCTAATTGGACAAGAATAAGCCTAGAGAGGTCCAAAATGACCTAAATGTCCATCCCATGACACAAACACAAGTATTGGATGCACAAGATTGGTTAGAAACCCTAAATGGACAAGAATAAGCCTAGGGAGGTCGAAAAAGACCTAAAAGTTCATCCAATAACACAAACACAACTATTGGATGCACAAGATTAGTTAGAAACCCTAATTGGACAAAAATAAGCCTAGGGAGGTCGAAAACGACCAAAATGTTCATCCAATGACACAAACACAAGTATTGGACGCACAATTTTGGTTAGAAACCCTAATTGGACAAGAATAAGCCTAGGGAGGTCGAAAAGTACCTAAAAGTTCATCCAATGACACAAACACAACTATTGGATGCACAAGATTGGTTGAAACCCTAATTGGACAAGAATAAGCCTAGGGAGAACGAAAATGACCTAATTGTTCATCCAATGATACAAACACACCTATTGGATGCACAAGATTGGTTAGAAATCCTAATTGGACAAGAATAAGCCTAGGGAGGTCGAAAATGACCTAAATGTTCATCCAATGACACAAACACAAGTATTGGATGCACAAGATTGGTTAGAAACCCTAATTGGACAAGAATAAGCCTAGGGAGGACGAAAAAGACCTAATTGTTCATCCAATGACACAAACACACCTATTGGTTAGAAACCCTAATTGGACAAGAATATGCCTAAGGAGGTCAAAAATGACCTAAATGTTCATCCAATGACACAAACACAAGTATTGGATGCACAAGATTGGTTACAAACCCTAATTGGACAAGAATAAGCCTAGGGAGGTCGAAAAAGACCTAAAAGTTCATCCAATGACACAAACACCACTATTGGATGCACAAGATTGGTTAGAAACCCTAATTGGACAAGCATAAGACTAGGGAGGTCGAAAATGACCTAAATGTTCATCCAAAGACACAAACACAAGTATTGGATGCACAATATTGGTTAGAAACCCTAATTGGACAAGAATAAGCCTAGGGAGGTCGAAAATTACCTAAAAGTTCATCCAGTGACGCAAACACACCTATTGGATGCACAAGATTTGTTAGAAACCTTAATTGGACAAGAATAAGCCTAGGGAGGACGAAAATGCCCTAAATGTTCATCCAATGACACAAACACACCTATTGGATGCACAAGATTTGTTAGAAATCCTAATTGGACAAGAATAAGCCTAGGGAGGTCGAAAATGACCTAAAAGTTAATCCATAGACACAAACACACCTATTGGATGCACAAGATTGGTGAGAAACCCTACTTGGACAAGAATAAGCCTAGGGAGAACGAAAATGTCCTAATTGTTCATCCAATGACACAAACAAACCTATTGGATGCACAAGATTGTTTAAAAACCCTAATTTGATAAGAGTAAGCCTAGGGAGGTCCAAAATGACCTAAATGTTCATCCAATGACACAAACACAAGTATTGGATGCACAAGATTGGTTAGAAACCCTAATTGGACAAGAATAAGCCTAGGGTGGACGAAAAAGACCTAATTGTTCATCCAATGACACAAACACACCTATTGGTTAGAAACCCTAATTGGACAAGAATATGCCTAAGGAGGTCAAAAATGACCTAAATGTTCATCCAATGACACAAACACAAGTATTGGATGCACAAGATTGGTTACAAACCCTAATTGGACAAGAATAAGCCTAGGGAGGTCGAAAAAGACCTAAAAGTTCATCCAATGACACAAACATAACTATTGGATGCACAAGATTGGTTAGAAACCCTAATTGGACAAAAATAAGCCTAGGGAGGTCTAATATGACCTAAATGTTCATCCAATGACACAAACACGAGTATTGGACGCACAAGATTGGTTAGAAACCCTAATTGGACAAGAATAAGCCTAGGGAGGTCGAAAATGATCTAAATGTTCATACAAGACACAAACACCACTATTGGATGCACAAGATTGGTTAGAAACCCTAATTGGACAAGCATAAGACTAGGGAGGTCGAAAATGACCTAAATGTTCATCCAATGACACAAACACAAGTATTGGATGCACAATATTGGTTAGAAACCCTAATTGGACAAGAATAAGCTTAGGGAGGTCGAAAATTACCTAAAAGTTCATCCAGTGACACAAACACACCTATTGGATGCACAAGATTTGTTAGAAACCCTAATTGGACAGGAATAAGCCTAGGGAGGACGAAAATGCCCTAAATGTTCATCCAATGACACAAACACACCTATTGGATGCACAAGATTGGTTAGAAACCCTAATTGAACAAGAATAAGCCTAAGGAGGTCGAAAATTACCTAAAAGTTCATCCAGTGACCCAAACACACCTATTGGATGCACAAGATTTGTTAGAAACCCTAATTGGACAAGAATAAGCCTAGGGAGGACGAAAATGTACTAAATGTTCATCCAATGACACAAACACACCTATTGGATGCACAAGATTTGTTAGAAACCCTAATTGGACAAGAATAAACCTAGGGAGGTCGAAAATGACCTAAAAAGTTCATCCAATGACACAAATACAAATATATTGGATGCACAAGATTGGTTAGAAATCCTACTTGGACAAGAATAAGCCTAGGGAGAACGAAAATGACCTAATTGTTCATCCAATGACACAAACAAACCTATTGGATGCACAAGATTGGTTAGAAACCCTAATTGGATAAGAATAAGCCTAGGGAGGTCGAAAATGACCTAAATGTTCATCCAATGACACAAACACAAGTATTGGATGCACAAGATTGGTTAGAAACCCTAATTGGACAAGAATAAGCCTAGGGAGGACGAAAAAGACCTAATTGTTCATGCAATGACACAAACACACCTATTGGATGCACAAGAGTGGTTAGACACCCTAATTGAACAAGAATAAGCCTAGCGAGGTCAAAAATTACCTAAAAGTTCATCCAGTGACCCAAACACACCTATTGGATGCACAAGATTTGTTAGAAACCCTAATTGGACAAGAATAAGCCTAGGGAGGACGAAAATGTACTAAATGTTAATCCAATGACACAAACACACCTATTGGATGCACAAGATTTGTTAGAAACCCTAATTGGACAAGAATAAGCCTAGGGAGGTCGAAAATGACCTAAAAAGTTCATCCAATGACACAAACACACATATTGGATGCACAAGATTGGTTAGAAACCCTACTTGTACAAGAATAAGCCTAGGGAGAACGAAAATGACCTAATTGTTCATCCAATGACACAAACAAACCTATTGGATGCACAAGATTGGTTAGAAACCCTAATTGGATAAGAATATGCCTAAGGAGGTCCAAAATGACCTAAATGTTCATCCAATGACACAAACACAAGTGTTGGATGCACAAGATTGGTTAGAAACCCTAATTGGACAAGAATAAGCCTAGGGAGGTCGAAAAAGACATAAAAGTTCATCCAATGACACAAACACAACTATTGGATGCACAAGATTGGTTAGAAACCTTAATTAGACAAAAATAAGCCTAGGGAGGTCTAATATGACCTAAATGTTCATCCAATGACACAAACACGAGTATTGGATGCACAAGATTGGCTAGAAACCCTAATTGGACAAGAATAAGCCTAGGGAGGTCGAAAATGACCTAAATGTTCATCCAATGACACAAACACAAGTATTGGATGCACAATATTGGTTAGAAACCCTAATTGGACAAGAATAAGCCTAGGGAGGTCGAAAAGTACCTAAAAGTTCATCCAATGACACAAACACAACTATTGGATGCACAAGTTTGGTTAGAATCCCTAATTGGAGAAGAATAAGCCGAGGGAGAACGAAAATGACCTAATTGTTCATCCAATGACACAAATACACCTATTGGATGCCCAAGATTGGTTAGAAACCCTAATTAGAGAAGAACAAGCCTAGGGAGGTCGAAAATGACCTAAATGTTCAACCAATGACACAAACACAAGTATTGGATGCACAAGATTGGTTAGAAACCCTAATTGGACAAGAATAAGCCTAGGGAGGACGAAAAAGACCTAATTGTTCATCCAATGACACAAACACACCTATTGGTTAGAAACCCTAATTGGAGAAGAATATGCCTAAGGAGGTCGAAAATGACCTAAATGTTCATCCAATGACACAAACACAAGTATTGGATCCACAAGATTGGTTAGAAACCCTAATTGGACAAGAATAAGCCTAGGGAGGTCGAAAAAGACCTAAAAGTTCATCCAATGACACAAACACACCTATTGGATGCACAAGATTGGTTAGAAACCCTAATTGGACAAGAATAAGCCTAGGGTGGTCGAAAATTACCTAAAAGTTCATCCAATGACAGAAACACACCTATTGGATGCACAAGATTTGTTAGAAACCCTAATTGGACAAGAATAAGCCTAGGGAGGACGAAAATGCCCTAAATGTTCATCCAATGACACAAACACACCTATTGGATGCACAAGATTTGTTAGAAACCCTAATTGGACAGGAATAAGCCTAGGGAGGTCGAAAATGACCTAACAGTTCATCCAATGACATAAACACACCTATTGGATGCACAAGATTGGTTAGAAACCCTACTTTGATACGAATAAGCCTAGGGAGAACGAAAATGTCCTAATTGTTCATCCAATAACACAAACAAACCTATTGGATGCACAAGATTGGTTAAAAACCCTAATTGGATAAGAATAAGCCTAGGGAGGTCCAAAATGACCTAAATGTTCATCCAATGACACAAACACAAGTATTGGATGCACAAGATTGGTTAGAAACCCTAATTGGACAAGAATAAGCCTAGGGAGGACGAAAAAGACCTAATTGTTCATCCAATGACACAAACACACCTATTGGATGCACAAGATTGGTTAGAATCCCTAATTGAACAAGAATAAGCCTAGGGAGGTCGAAAATTACCTAAAAGTTCATCCAGTGACCCAAACACACCTATTGGATGCACAAGATTTGTTAGAAACCCTAATTGGACAAGAATAAGCCTAGGGAGGACGAAAATGTACTAAATGTTCATCCAATGACACAAACACACCTATTGGATGCACAAGATTTGTTAGAAACCCTAATTGGACAAGAATAAACCTAGGGAGGTCGAAAATGACCTAAAAAGTTCATCCAATGACACAAATACAAATATATTGGATGCACAAGATTGGTTAGAAACCCTACTTGGACAAGAATAAGCCTAGGGAGAACGAAAATGACCTAATTGTTCATCCAATGACACAAACAAACCTATTGGATGCACAAGATTGGTTAGAAACCCTAATTGGATAAGAATAAGCCTAGGGAGGTCGAAAATGACCTAAATGTTCATCCAATGACACAAACACAAGTATTGGATGCACAAGATCGGTTAGAAACCCTAATTGGACAAGAATAAGCCTAGGGAGGACGAAAAAGACCTAATTGTTCATCCAATGACACAAACACACCTATTGGATGCACAAGATTGGTTAGAAACCCTAATTGAACAAGAATAAGCCTAGGGAGGTCGAAAATTACCTAAAAGTTCATCCAGTGACCCAAACACACCTATTGGATGCACAAGATTTGTTAGAAACCCTAATTGGACAAGAATAAGCCTAGGGAGGATGAAAATGTACTAAATGTTCATCCAATGACACAAACACACCTATTGGATGCACAAGATTTGTTAGAAACCCTAATTGGACAAGAATAAGCCTAGGGAGGTCGAAAATGACCTAAAAAGTTCATCCAATGACACAAACACAAGTATTGCATGCACAATATTGGTTAGAAACCCTAATTGGACAAGAATAAGCCTAGGGAGGTCGAAAAGTACCTAAAAGTTCATCCAATGACACAAACACAACTATTGGATGCACAAGTTTGGTTAGAAACCCTAATTGGACAAGAATAAGCCTCGGGAGAAGGAAAATGACCTAATTGTTCATCCAATGACACAAACACACCTATTGGATGCCCAAGATTGGTTAGAAACCCTAATTAGATAAGAATAAGCCTAGGGAGGTCGAAAATGACCTAAATGTTCAACCAATGACACAAACACAAGTATTGGATGCACAAGATTGGTTAGAAACCCTAATTGGACAAGAATAAGCCTAGGGAGGACGAAAAAGACCTAATTGTTCATCCAATGACACAAACACACCTATTGGTTAGAAACCCTAATTGGAGAAGAATATGCCTAAGGAGGTCGAAAATGACCTAAATGTTCATCCAATGACACAAACACAAGTATTGGATGCACAAGATTGGTTAGAAACCCTAACTGGACAAGAATAAGCCTAGGGAGGTCGAAAAAGACCTAAAAGTTCATCCAATGACACAAACACACCTATTGGATGCACAAGATTGGTTAGAAACCCTAATTGGACAAGAATAAGCCTAGGGTGGTCGAAAATTACCTAAAAGTTCATCCAATGACACAAACACACCTATTGGACGCACAAGATTTGTTAGAAACCCTAATTGGACAAGAATAAGCCTAGGGAGGACGAAAATGCCCTAAATGTTCATCCAATGACACAAACACAAGTATTGGATGCACAAGATTGGTTAGAAACCCTAATTGGACAAGAATAAGCCTAGGGAGGACGAAAAAGACCTAATTGTTCATCCAATGACACAAACACACCTATTGGATGCACAAGATTGGTTAGAAACCCTACTTTGAGAAGAATAAGCCTAGGGAGAACGAAAATGTCCTAATTGTTCATCCAATAACACAAACAAACCTATTGGATGCACAAGATTGGTTAAAAACCCTAATTAGATAAGAATAAGCCTAGGGAGGTCCAAAATGACCTAAATGTTCATCCAATGACACAAACACAAGTATTGGATGCACAAGATTGGTTAGAAACCCTAATTGGACAAGAATAAGCCTAGGGAGGACGAAAAAGACCTAATTGTTCATCCAATGACACAAACACACCTATTGGTTAGAAACCCTAATTGGACAAGAATATGCCTAAGGAGGTCAAAAATGACCTAAATGTTCATCCAATGACACAAACACAAGTATTGGACGCACAAGATTGGTTAGAAACCCTAATTGGACAAGAATAAGCCTAGGGAGGACGAAAAAGACCTAAAAGTTCATCCAATGACACAAACACCACTATTGGATGCACAAGATTGGTTAGAAACCCTAATTGGACAAGCATAAGACTAGGGAGGTCGAAAATGACCTAAATGTTCATCCAATGACACAAACACAAGTATTGGATGCACAATATTGGTTAGAAACCCTAATTGGACAAGAATAAGCCTAGGGAGGTCGAAAAAGACCTAAAAGTTCATCCAATGACACAAACATAACTATTGGATGCACAAGATTGGTTAGAAACCCTAATTGGACAAAAATAAGCCTAGGGAGGTCTAATATGACCTAAATGTTCATCCAATGACACAAACACGAGTATTGGACGCACAAGATTGGTTAGAAACCCTAATTGGACAAGAATAAGCCTAGGGAGGACGAAAAAGACCTAATTGTTCATCCAATGACACAAACACACCTATTGGTTAGAAACCCTAATTGGACAAGAATATGCCTAAGGAGGTCAAAAATGACCTAAATGTTCATCCAATGACACAAACACAAGTATTGGATGCACAAGATTGGTTAGAAACCCTAATTGGACAAGAATAAGCCTAGGGAGGTCGAAAATGACCTAAATGTTCATCCAATGACACAAACACAAGTATTGGATGCACAATATTGGTTAGAAACCCTAATTGGACAAGAATAAGCCTAGGGAGGTCGAAAATTACCTAAAAGTTCATCCAGTGATGCAAACACACCTATTGGATGCACAAGATTTGTTAGAAACCCTAATTGGACAAGAATAAGCCTAGGGAGGACGAAAATGCCCTAAATGTTCATCCAATGATACAAACACACCTGTTGGATGCACAAGATTTGTTAGAAACCCTAATTGGACAAGAATAAGCCTAGGGAGGTCGAAAATGACCTAAAAGTTAATCCATAGACACAAACACACCTATTGGATGCACAAGATTGGTTAGAAACCCTACTTGGACAAGAATAAGCCTAGGGAGGACGAAAATGTCCTAATTGTTCATCCAATGACACAAACAAACCTATTGGATGCACAAGATTGGTTAAAAACCCTAATTTGATAAGAGTAAGCCTAGGGAGGTCCAAAATGACCTAAATGTTCATCCAATGACACAAACACAAGTATTGGATGCACAAGATTGGTTAGAAACCCTAATTGGACAAGAATAAGCCTAGGGAGGACGAAAAAGACCTAATTGTTCATCCAATGACACAAACACACCTATTGGTTAGAAACCCTAATTGGAGAAGAATATGCCTAAGGAGGTCGAAAACGACCTAAATGTTCATCCAATGACACAAACACAAGTATTGGATGCACAAGATTGGTTAGAAACCCTAACTGGACAAGAATAAGCCTAGGGAGGTCGAAAAAGACCTAAAAGTTCATCCAATGACACAAACACACCTATTGGATGCACAAGATTGGTTAGAAACCCTAATTGGACAAGAATAAGCCTAGGGTGGTCGAAAATTACCTAAAAGTTCATCCAATGACACAAACACACCTATTGGACGCACAAGATTTGTTAGAAACCCTAATTGGACAAGAATAAGCCTAGGGAGGACGAAAATGCCCTAAATGTTCATCCAATGACACAAACACAAGTATTGGATGCACAAGATTGGTTAGAAACCCTAATTGGACAAGAATAAGCCTAGGGAGGACGAAAAAGACCTAATTGTTCATCCAATGACACAAACACACCTATTGGATGCACAAGATTGGTTAGAAACCCTACTTTGAGAAGAATAAGCCTAGGGAGAACGAAAATGTCCTAATTGTTCATCCAATAACACAAACAAACCTATTGGATGCACAAGATTGGTTAAAAACCCTAATTAGATAAGAATAAGCCTAGGGAGGTCCAAAATGACCTAAATGTTCATCCAATGACACAAACACAAGTATTGGATGCACAAGATTGGTTAGAAACCCTAATTGGACAAGAATAAGCCTAGGGAGGACGAAAAAGACCTAATTGTTCATCCAATGACACAAACACACCTATTGGTTAGAAACCCTAATTGGACAAGAATATGCCTAAGGAGGTCAAAAATGACCTAAATGTTCATCCAATGACACAAACACAAGTATTGGACGCACAAGATTGGTTAGAAACCCTAATTGGACAAGAATAAGCCTAGGGAGGTCGAAAAAGACCTAAAAGTTCATCCAATGACACAAACACCACTATTGGATGCACAAGATTGGTTAGAAACCCTAATTGGACAAGCATAAGACTAGGGAGGTCGAAAATGACCTACATGTTCATCCAATGACACAAACACAAGTATTGGATGCACAATATTGGTTAGAAACCCTAATTGGACAAGAATAAGCCTAGGGAGGTCGAAAATTACCTAAAAGTTCATCCAGTGACGCAAACACACCTATTGGATGCACAAGATTTGTTAGAAACCCTAATTGGACAAGAATAAGCCTAGGGAGGACGAAAATGCCCTAAATGTTCATCCAATGACCCAAACACACCTGTTGGATGCACAAGATTTGTTAGAAACCCTAATTGGACAAGAATAAGCCTAGGGAGGTCGAAAATGACCTAAAAGTTAATCCATAGACACAAACACACCTATTGGATGCACAAGATTGGTTAGAAACCCTACTTGGACAAGAATAAGCCTAGGGAGAACGAAAATGTCCTAATTGTTCATCCAATGACACAAACAAACCTATTGGATGCACAAGATTGGTTAGAAACCCTAATTTGATAAGAGTAAGCCTAGGGAGGTCCAAAATGACCTAAATGTTCATCCAATGACACAAACACAAGTATTGGATGCACAAGATTGGTTAGAAACCCTAATTGGACAAGAATAAGCCTAGGGAGGACGAAAAAGACCTAAATGTTCATCCAATGACACAAACACACCTATTGGATGCACAAGATTGGTTAGAAACCCTACTTTGACAAGAATAAGCCTAGGGAGAACGAAAATGTCCTAATTGTTCATCCAATAACACAAACAAACCTATTGGATGCACAAGATTGGTTAAAAACCCTAATTGGATAAGAATAAGCCTAGGGAGGTCCAAAATGACCTAAATGTTCATCCAATGACACAAACACAAGTATTGGATGCACAAGATTGGTTAGAAACCCTAATTGGACAAGAATAAGCCTAGGGAGGTCGAAAAAGACCTAAAAGTTCATCCAATGACACAAACACACCTATTGGATGCACAAGATTGGTTAGAAACCCTAATTGGACAAGAATAAGCCTAGGGAGGACGAAAATGACCTAAAAGTTCATCCAATGACACAAACACACCTATTGGATGCACAAGATTTGTTAGAAACCCTAATTGGACAAGAATAAGCCTAGGGAGGTCGAAAATGACCTAAAAGTTCATCCAATGACACAAACACACCTAATGGATGCACAAGATTTATTAGAAACCCTAATTGGACAAGAATAAGCCTAGGGAGGTCGAAAATGACCTAAATGTTCATCCAATGACACAAACACAAGTATTGGATGCACAAGATTGGTTAGAAACCCTAATTGGACAAGAATAAGCCTAGGGAGGTCGAAAATCACCTAAATGTTCATCCAATGACACAAACACAAGTATTGGATGCACAAGATTGGTTAGAAACCCTAATTGGACAAGAATAAGCCTAGGGAGGACGAAAAAGACCTAATTGTTCATCCAATGACACAAACACACCTATTGGTTAGAAACCCTAATTGGACAAGAATAAGCCTAAGGAGGTCAAAAATGACCTAAATGTTCATCCAATGACACAAACACAAGTATTGGACGCACAAGATTGGTTACAAACCCTAATTGGACAAGAATAAGCCTAGGGAGGTCGAAAAAGACCTAAAAGTTCATCCAATGACACAAACACCACTATTGGATACACAAGATTGGTTAGAAACCCTAATTGGACAAGCATAAGACTAGGGAGGTCGAAAATGACCTAAATGTTCATCCAATGACACAAACACAAGTATTGGATGCACAATATTGGTTAGAAACCCTAATTGGACAAGAATAAGCCTAGGGAGGTCGAAAATTACCTCAAAGTTCATCCAGTGACACAAACACACCTATTGGATGCACAAGATTTGTTAGAAACCCTAATTGGACAAGAATAAGCCTAGGGAGGACGAAAATTACCTCAAAGTTCATCCAATGACACAAACACACCTATTGGATGCACAAGATTTGTTAGAAACCCTAATTGGACAAGAATAAGCCTAGGGAGGTCGAAAATGACCTAAAAGTTAATCCATAGACACAAACACACCTATTGGATGCACAAGATTGGTTAGAAACCCTACTTGGACAAGAATAAGCCTAGGGAGAACGAAAATGTCCTAATTGTTCATCCAATGACACAAACAAACCTATTGGATGCACAAGATTGGTTAAAAACCCTAATTTGATAAGAGTAAGCCTAGGGAGGTCCAAAATGACCTAAATGTTCATCCAATGACACAAACACAAGTATTGGATGCACAAGATTGGTTAGAAACCCTAATTGGACAAGAATAAGCCTAGGGAGGACGAAAAAGACCTAATTGTTCATCCAATGAAACAAAAACACCTATTGGTTAGAAACCCTAATTGGACAAGAATATGCCTAAGGAGGTCAAAAATGACCTAAATGTTCATCCAATGACACAAACACAAGTATTGGATGCACAAGATTGGTTACAAACCCTAATTGGACAAGAATAAGCCTAGGGAGGTCGAAAAAGACCTAAAAGTTCATCCAATGACACAAACATAACTATTGGATGCACAAGATTGGTTAGAAACCCTAATTGGACAAAAATAAGCCTAGGGAGGTCTAATATGACCTAAATGTTCATCCAATGACACAAACACGAGTATTGGACGCACAAGATTGGTTAGAAACCCTAATTGGACAAGAATAAGCCTAGGGAGGTCGAAAATGATCTAAATGTTCATACAAGACACAAACACCACTATTGGATGCACAAGATTGGTTAGAAACCCTAATTGGACAAGCATAAGACTAGGGAGGTCGAAAATGACCTAAATGTTCATCCAATGACACAAACACAAGTATTGGATGCACAAGATTGGTTACAAACCCTAATTGGACAAGAATAAGCCTAGGGAGGTCGAAAAAGACCTAAAAGTTCATCCAATGACACAAACACCACTATTGGATGCACAAGATTGGTTAGAAACCCTAATTGGACAAGCATAAGACTAGGGAGGTCGAAAATGACCTAAATGTTCATCCAATGACACAAACACAAGTATTGGATGCACAATATTGGTTAGAAACCCTAATTGGACAAGAATAAGCCTAGGGAGGTCGAAAATTACCTAAAAGTTCATCCAGTGACGCAAACACACTTATTGGATGCACAAGATTTGTTAGAAACCCTAATTGGACAAGAATAAGCCTAGGGAGGACGAAAATGCCCTAAATGTTCATCCAATGACCCAAACACACCTGTTGGATGCACAAGATTTGTTAGAAACCCTAATTGGACAAGAATAAGCCTAGGGAGGTCGAAAATGACCTAAAAGTTAATCCATAGACACAAACACACCTATTGGATGCACAAGATTGGTTAGAAACCCTAATTGGACAAGCATAAGACTAGGGAGGTCGAAAATGACCTAAATGTTCATCCAATGACACAAACACAAGTATTGGATGCACAATATTGGTTAGAAACCCTAATTGGACAAGAATAAGCCTAGGGAGGTCGAAAATTACCTCAAAGTTCATCCAGTGACACAAACACACCTATTGGATGCACAAGATTTGTTAGAAACCCTAATTGGACAAGAATAAGCCTAGGGAGGACGAAAATGCCCTAAATGTTCATCCAATGACACAAACACTCCTATTGGATGCACAAGATTTGTTAGAAACCCTAATTGGACAAGAATAAGCCTAGGGAGGTCGAAAATGACCTAAAAGTTAATCCATAGACACAAACACACCTATTGGATGCACAAGATTGGTTAGAAACCCTACTTGGACAAGAATAAGCCTAGGGAGAACGAAAATGTCCAAATTGTTCATCCAATGACACAAACAAACCTATTGGATGCACAAGATTGGTTAAAAACCCTAATTTGATAAGAGTAAGCCTAGGGAGGTCCAAAATGACCTAAATGTTCATCCAATGACACAAACACAAGTATTGGATGCACAAGATTGGTTAGAAACCCTAATTGGACAAGAATAAGCCTAGGGAGGACGAAAAAGACCTAATTGTTCATCCAATGACACAAACACACCTATTGGTTAGAAACCCTAATTGGACAAGAATATGCCTAAGGAGGTCAAAAATGACCTAAATGTTCATCCAATGACACAAACACAAGTATTGGACGCACAAGATTGGTTACAAACCCAAATTGGACAAGAATAAGCCTAGGGAGGTCGAAAAAGACCTAAAAGTTCATCCAATGACACAAACACCACTATTGGATACACAAGATTGGTTAGAAACCCTAATTGGACAAGCATAAGACTAGGGAGGTCGAAAATGACCTAAATGTTCATCCAATGACACAAACACAAGTATTGGATGCACAATATTGGTTAGAAACCCTAATTGGACAAGAATAAGCCTAGGGAGGTCGAAAATTACCTAAAAGTTCATCCAGTGACGCAAACACACCTATTGGATGCACAAGATTTGTTAGAAACCCTAATTGGACAAGAATAAGCCTAGGGAGGACGAAAATGCCCTAAATGTTCATCCAATGACACAAACACACCTGTTGGATTCACAAGATTTGTTAGAAACCCTAATTGGACAAGAATAAGCCTAAGGAGGTCGAAAATGACCTAAAAGTTAATCCATAGACACAAACACACCTATTGGATGCACAAGATTGGTTAGAAACCCTACTTGGACAAGAATAAGCCTAGGGAGAACGAAAATGTCCTAATTGTTCATCCAATGACACAAACAAACCTATTGGATGCACAAGATTGGTTAAAAACCCCTATTTGATAAGAGTAAGCCTAGGGAGGTCCAAAATGACCTAAATGTTCATCCAATGACACAAACACAAGTATTGGATGCACAAGATTTGTTAGAAACCCTAATTGGACAAGAATAAGCCTAGGGATGACGAAAAAGACCTAATTGTTCATCCAATGACACAAACACACCTATTGGTTAGAAACCCTAATTGGACAAGAATATGCCTAAGGAGGTCAAAAATGACCTAAATGTTCATCCAATGACACAAACACAAGTATTGGACGCACAAGATTGGTTAGAAACCCTAATTGGACAAGAATAAGCCTAGGGAGGTCGAAAAAGACCTAAAAGTTCATCCAATGACACAAACACCACTATTGGATGCACAAGATTGGTTAGAAACCCTAATTGGACAAGCATAAGACTAGGGAGGTCGAAAATGACCTAAATGTTCATCCAATGACACAAACACAAGTATTGGATGCACAATATTGGTTAGAAACCCTAATTGGACAAGAATAAGCCTAGGGAGGTCGAAAATTACCTAAAAGTTCATCCAGTGACGCAAACACACTTATTGGATGCACAAGATTTGTTAGAAACCCTAATTGGACAAGAATAAGCCTAGGGAGGACGAAAATGCCCTAAATGTTCATCCAATGACCCAAACACACCTGTTGGATGCACAAGATTTGTTAGAAACCCTAATTGGACAAGAATAAGCCTAGGGAGGTCGAAAATGACCTAAAAGTTAATCCATAGACACAAACACACCTATTGGATGCACAAGATTGGTTAGAAACCCTACTTGGACAAGAATAAGCCTAGGGAGAACGAAAATGTCCTAATTGTTCATCCAATGACACAAACAAACCTATTGGATGCACAAGATTGGTTAGAAACCCTAATTTGATAAGAGTAAGCCTAGGGAGGTCCAAAATGACCTAAATGTTCATCCAATGACACAAACACAAGTATTGGATGCACAAGATTGGTTAGAAACCCTAATTGGACAAGAATAAGCCTAGGGAGGACGAAAAAGACCTAATTGTTCATCCAATGACACAAACACACCTATTGGATGCACAAGATTGGTTAGAATCCCTAATTGAACAAGAATAAGCCTAGGGAGGTCGAAAATTACCTAAAAGTTCATCCAGTGACCCAAACACACCTATTGGATGCACAAGATTTGTTAGAAACCCTAATTGGACAAGAATAAGCCTAGGGAGGACGAAAATGTACTAAATGTTCATCCAATGACACAAACACACCTATTGGATGCACAAGATTTGTTAGAAACCCTAATTGGACAAGAATAAACCTAGGGAGGTCGAAAATGACCTAAAAAGTTCATCCAATGACACAAATACAAATATATTGGATGCACAAGATTGGTTAGAAACCCTACTTGGACAAGAATAAGCCTAGGGAGAACGAAAATGACCTAATTGTTCATCCAATGACACAAACAAACCTATTGGATGCACAAGATTGGTTAGAAACCCTAATTGGATAAGAATAAGCCTAGGGAGGTCGAAAATGACCTAAATGTTCATCCAATGACACAAACACAAGTATTGGATGCACAAGATCGGTTAGAAACCCTAATTGGACAAGAATAAGCCTAGGGAGGACGAAAAAGACCTAATTGTTCATCCAATGACACAAACACACCTATTGGATGCACAAGATTGGTTAGAAACCCTAATTGAACAAGAATAAGCCTAGGGAGGTCGAAAATTACCTAAAAGTTCCTCCAGTGACCCAAACACACCTATTGGATGCACAAGATTTGTTAGAAACCCTAATTGGACAAGAATAAGCCTAGGGAGGACGAAAATGTACTAAATGTTCATCCAATGACACAAACACACCTATTGGATGCACAAGATTTGTTAGAAACCCTAATTGGACAAGAATAAGCCTAGGGAGGTCGAAAATGACCTAAAAAGTTCATCCAATGACACAAACACACATATTGGATGCACAAGATTGGTTAGAAACCCTACTTGGACAAGAATAAGCCTAGGGAGAACGAAAATGACCTAATTGTTCATCCAATGACACAATCAAACCTATTGGATGCACAAGATTGGTTAGAAACCCTAATTGGATAAGAATATGCCTAAGGAGGTCCAAAATGACCTAAATGTTCATCCAATGACACAAACACAAGTGTTGGATGCACAAGATTGGTTAGAAACCCTTATTGGACAAGAATAAGCCTAGGGAGGTCGAAAAAGACATAAAAGTTTATCCAATGACACAAACACAACTATTGGATGCACAAGATTGGTTAGAAACCTTAATTGGACAAAAATAAGCCTAGGGAGGTCTAATATGACCTAAATGTTCATCCAATGACACAAACACGAGTATTGGATGCACAAGATTGGCTAGAAACCATAATTGGACAAGAATAACCCTAGGGAGGTCGAAAATGACCTAAATGTTCATCCAATGACATAAACACAAGTATTGGATGCACAATATTGGTTAGAAACCCTAATTGGACAAGAATAAGCCTAGGGAGGTCGAAAAGTACCTAAAAGTTCAGCCAATGACACAAACACACCTATTGGATGCACAAGATTGGTTAGAAACCCTAATTGAACAAGCATAAGCCTAGGGAGGTCAATAATGACCTAAAAGTTCATCCAATGACACAAACACACCTATTGGATGCACAAGATTGGTTAGAAACCCTAATTGGACAAGAATAAGCCTAGGGAGAACGAAAATGACCTAATTGTTCATCAAATGACACAAACACACCTATTGGATGCCCAAGATTGGTTAGAAACCATAATTAGACAAGAATAAGCCTAGGGAGGTCGAAAATGACCTAAATGTTCATCCAATGACACAAACACAAGTATTGGATGCACAAGATTGGGTAGAAACCCTAATTGGACAAGAATAAGCCTAGGGAGGTCGAAAATGACCTAAATGTTCATCCAATGACACAAACACACCTATTGGATGCACAAGATTGGTTAGAAACCCTAATTGGACAAGAATAAGCCTAGGGAGGACGAAAATGACCTAAATGTTCATCCAATGACACAAACACAACTATTGGATGCACAAGATTGGTTAGAAACCCTTATTGGACAAGAATCAGTTTAGGGAGGACGAAAATGACCTAAATGTTCATCCAATGACACAAACACAACTATTGGATGCACAAGATTGGTTAGAAACCCTAATTGGACAAGAATAAGCCTTGGGAGGACGAAAATGACCTAAATGTTCATCCAATGACACAAACACACCTATTGGATCAACAAGATTGGTTAGAAACCCTAATTGGACAAGAATCAGTTTAGGGAAGACGAAAATGACCTAAATGTTCATCCAATGACACAAACACAACTATTGGATGCACAAGATTGGTTAGTAACCCTAATTGGACAAGAATAAGCCTAGGGAGGACGAAAATGACCTAAATGTTCATCCAATGACACAAACACACCTATTGGATGAACAAGATTGGTTAGAAACCCTAATTGGACAAGAATAAGTTTAGGGAGGACGAAAATGACCTAAATGTTCATCCAATGACACAAACACAACTATTGGATGCACAAGATTGGTTAGAAACCCTAATTGGACAAGAATAAGCCTTGGGAGGACGAAAATGACCTAAATGTTCATCCAATGACACAAACACACCTATTGGATCAACAAGATTGGTTAGAAACCCTAATTGGACAAGAATCAGTTTAGGGAGGACGAAAATGACCTAAATGTTCATCCAATGACACAAACACAACTATTGGATGCACAAGATTGGTTAGAAACCCTAATTGGACAAGAATAAGCCTAGGGAGGACGAAAATGACCTAAATGTTCATCCAATGACACAAACACACCTATTGGATGCACAAGATTGGTTAGAAACCCTAATTTGACAAGAATAAGCCTAGGGAGGACGAAAATGACCTAATTGTTCATCCAATGACACAAACACACCTATTGGATGCACAAGATTGGTTAGAAACCCTAATTGGACAAGAATAAGCCTAGGGAGGTCGAAAATGACCTAAAAGTTCATCCAATGACACAAACACACCTATTGGATGCACAAGATTGGTTAGAAACCCTAATTGGACAAGAATAAGCCTAGGGAGAACGAAAATGACCTAATTGTTCATCCAATGACACAAACAAACCTATTGGATGCACAAGATTGGTTAGAAACCCTAATTGGATAAGAATAAGCCTAGGGAGGTCGAAAATGACCTAAATGTTCATCCAATGACACAAACACAAGTATTGGATGCACAAGATTGGTTTGAAACCCTAATTGGACAAGAATAAGCCTAGGGAGGTCGAAAATGACCTAAATGTTCATCCAATGACACAAAACACCTATTGGATGCACAAGATTGGTTAGAAACCCTTATTGGACAAGAATAAGCCTAGGGAGGTCGAAAATTACCTAAAAGTTCATCCAGTGACACAAACACACCTATTGGATGCAAAAGATTTGTTAGAAACCCTAATTGGACAAGAATAAGCCTAGGGAGAAGGAAAATGACCTAAATGTTCATCCAATGACACAAACACAAGTATTGGATGCACAAGATTGGTTAGAAACCCTAATTGGACAAGAATAAGCTTAGGGAGGTCGACAAAGACATAAAAGTTCATCTAATGACACAAACACAACTATTGGATGCACAAGATTGGTTAGAAACCCTAATTGGACAAAAATAAGCCTAGGGAGGTCTAATATGACCTAAATGTTCATCAAATGACACAAACACGACTATTGGATGCACAAGATTGGTTAGAAACCCTAATTGGACAAGAATACGCCTAGGAAGGTCGAAAATGACCTAAATGTTCATCCAATGACACAAACACACCTATTGGATGCACAAGATTGGTTAGAAACCCTAATTGGACAAGAATAAGCCTAGGGAGGTCGAAAATTACCTAAAAGTTCATCCAGTGACACAAACACACCTATTGGATGCACAAGATTTGTTAGAAACCCTAATTGGACAAGAATAAGCCTAGGGAGGACGAAAATGCCCTAAATGTTCATCCAATGACACAAACACACCTGTTGGATGCACAAGATTTGTTAGAAACCCTAATTGGACAAGAATAAGCCTAGGGAGGTCGAAAATGACCTAAAAGTTAATCCATAGACACAAACACACCTATTGGATGCACAAGATTGGTTAGAAACCCTACTTGGACAAGAATAAGCCTAGGGAGAACGAAAATGTCCTAATTGTTCATCCAATGACACAAACAAACCTATTGGATGCACAAGATTGGTTAAAAACCCTAATTTGATAAGAGTAAGCCTAGGGAGGTCCAAAATAACCTAAATGTTCATCCAATGACACAAACACAAGTATTGGATGCACAAGATTGGTTAGAAACCCTAATTGGACAAGAATAAGCCTAGGGAGGACGAAAAAGACCTAATTGTTCATCCAATGACACAAACACACCTATTGGATGCACAAGATTGGTTAGAAACCCTAATTGGACAAGAATAAGCCTAGGGAGGTCGAAAATGACCTAAATGTTCATCCAATGACACAAACACAAGTATTGGATGCACAAGATTTGTTAGAAACCCTAATTGGACAAGAATAAGCCTAGGGACGTCGAAAAGTACTTAAAAGTTCATCCAGTGACACAAACACAACTATTGGATGCACAAGATTCGTTAGAAACCGTAATTGGACAAGAATAAGCCTAGGGAGGTCAAAAATGACCTAAATGTTCATCCAATGACACAAACACACCTATTGGATGCACAAGATTTGTTAGAAACCCTAATTGGACAACAATAAGCCTAGGGAGGTCGAAAATGACCTAAAAGTTCATCCAATGACACAAACACACCTATTGGATGCACAAGATTGGTTAGAAGCCCTAATTGGACAAGAATAAGCCTAGGGAGGTCGAAAATGAGCTAAATGTTCATCCAATGACACAAACACACCTATTGGATACACAAGATTGGTTAGAAGCCCTAATTGGACAAGAATAAGCCTAGGGAGGTCGAAAATGACCTAAATGTTCATCCAATGAAACAAACATAACTATTGGATGCACAAGGTTGGTTAGAAACCCTAATTGGACAAGAATAAGCCTAGGGAGGTCGAAAAAGACCTAAAAGTTCTTCCAATGACACAAACACAACTATTGGATGCACAAGGTTGGTTAGAAACCCTAATTGGACAAAAATAAGCCTAGGGTGGTCGAAAATGACGTAAATGTTCATCCAATGACACAAACACAAGTATTGGATGCACAAGATTGGTTAGAAACCCTAATTGGACAAGAATAAGCCTAGGGAGGACGAAAAAGACCTAATTGTTCATCCAATGACACAAACACAACTATTGGATGCACAAGATTGGTTAGAAACCCTAATTGGACAAGAATAAGCCTAGGGAGGTCCAAAATGAGCTAAATGTTCATCCAATGACACAAACACAAGTATTGGATGCACAAGATTGGTTAGAAACCCTAATTTGAAAAAAATGAGCCTAGGGTGGTCGAAAATGATGTAAATGTTCATCCAATGACACAAACACATGTATTGGATGCACAAGATTGGTTAGAAACCCTACTTGGACAAGAATAAGCCTAGGGAGGTAGAAAATGACCTAAAAGTTCATCCAATGACACAAACACACCTATTGGATGCACAAGATTTGTTAGAAACCCTAATTGAAAAAGAATAAGCCTAGGGAGGACGAAAATGCCCTAAAAATTCATCCAATGACACAAACACACCTATTGGATGCACAAGATTTGTTAGAAACCCTAATTGGACAAGAATAAGCCTATTGAGGTCGAAAAGTACCTAAAAGTTCATCCAATGACACAAACACAACTATTGGATGCACAAGATTGGTTAGAAACCCTAATTGGACAAGAATAAGCCTAGGGAGGTCCAAAATGACCTAAATGTTCATCCAATGACACAAACACAAGTATTGGATGCACAAGATTGGTTAGAAACCCTAATTGGACAAGAATAAGCCTAGGGAGGTCGAAAAAGACCTAAAAGTTCATCCAATGACACAAACACAACTATTGGATGCACAAGATTGGTTAGAAACCCTAATTGGACAAAAATAAGCCTAGGGAGGTCTAATATGACCTAAATGTTCATCCAATGACACAAACACGAGTATTGGACGCACAAGATTGGTTAGAAACCCTAATTGGACAAGAATAAGCCTAGGGAGGTCGAAAATGATCTAAATGTTCATACAAGACACAAACACCACTATTGGATGCACAAGATTGGTTAGAAACCCTAATTGGACAAGCATAAGACTAGGGAGGTCGAAAATGACCTAAATGTTCATCCAATGACACAAACACAAGTATTGGATGCACAAGATTGGTTACAAACCCTAATTGGACAAGAATAAGCCTAGGGAGGTCGAAAAAGACCTAAAAGTTCATCCAATGACACAAACACCACTATTGGATGCACAAGATTGGTTAGAAACCCTAATTGGACAAGCATAAGCCTAGGGAGGTCGAAAATGACCTAAATGTTCATCCAATGACACAAACACAAGTATTGGATGCACAATATTGGTTAGAAACCCTAATTGGACAAGAATAAGCCTAGGGAGGTCGAAAATTACCTAAAAGTTCATCCAGTGACGCAAACACACCTATTGGATGCACAAGATTTGTTAGAAACCCTAATTGGACAAGAATAAGCCTAGGGAGGACGAAAATGCCCTAAATGTTCATCCAATGACACAAACACACCTGTTGGATGCACAAGATTTGTTAGAAACCCTAATTGGACAACAATAAGCCTAGGGAGGTCGAAAATGACCTAAAAGTTAATCCATAGACACAAACACACCTATTGGATGCACAAGATTGGTTAGAAACCCTACTTGGACAAGAATAAGCCTAGGGAGAACGAAAATGTCCTAATTGTTCATCCAATGACACAAACAAACCTATTGGATGCACAAGATTGGTTAAAAACCCTAATTTGATAAGAGTAAGCCTAGGGAGGTCCAAAATGACCTAAATGTTCATCCAATGACACAAACACAAGTATTGGATGCACAAGATTGGTTAGAAACCCTAATTGGACAAGAATAAGCCTAGGGAGGACGAAAAAGACCTAATTGTTCATCCAATGACACAAACACACCTATTGGTTAGAAACCCTAATTGGACAAGAATATGCCTAAGGAGGTCAAAAATGACCTAAATGTTCATCCAATGACACAAACACAAGTATTGGACGCAAAAGATTGGTTACAAACCCTAATTGGACAAGAATAAGCCTAGGGAGGTCGAAAAAGACCTAAAAGTTCATCCAATGACACAAACACCACTATTGGATGCACAAGATTGGTTAGAAACCCTAATTGGACAAGCATAAGACTAGGGAGGTCGAAAATGACCTAAATGTTCATCCAATGACACAAACACAAGTATTGGATGCACAATATTGGTTAGAAACCCTAATTGGACAAGAATAAGCCTAGGGAGGTCGAAAATTACCTAAAAGTTCATCCAGTGACGCAAACACACCTATTGGATGCACAAGATTTGTTAGAAACCCTAATTGGACAAGAATAAGCCTAGGGAGGACGAAAAAGACCTAATTGTTCATCCAATGACACAAACACACCTATTGGTTAGAAACCCTAATTGGACAAGAATATGCCTAAGGAGGTCAAAAATGACCTAAATGTTCATCCAATGACACAAACACAAGTATTGGACGCACAAGATTGGTTACAAACCCTAATTGGACAAGAATAAGCCTAGGGAGGTCGAAAAAGACCTAAAAGTTCATCCAATGACACAAACACCACTATTGGATGCACAAGATTGGTTAGAAACCCTAATTGGACAAGCATCAGACTAGGGAGGTCGAAAATGACCAAAATGTTCATCCAATGACACAAACACAAGTATTGGATGCACAATATTGGTTAGAAACCCTAATTGGACAAGAATAAGCCTAGGGAGGTCGAAAATTACCTAAAAGTTCATCCAGTGATGCAAAGACACCTATTGGATGCACAAGATTTGTAAGAAACCCTAATTGGACAAGAATAAGCCTAGGGAGGACGAAAATGCCCTAAATGTTCATCCAATGACACAAACACACCTGTTGGATGCACAAGATTGGTTAGAAACCCTACTTGGACAAGAATAAGCCTAGGGAGAACGAAAATGTCCTAATTGTTCATCCAATGATACAAACAAACCTATTGGATGCACAAGATTGGTTAAAAACCCTAATTTGATAAGAGTAAGCCTATGGAGGTCCAAAATGACCTAAATGTTCATCCAATGACACAAACACAAGTATTGGATGCACAAGATTGGTTAGAAACCCTAATTGGACAAGAATAAGCCTAGGGAGGACGAAAAAGACCTAATTGTTCATCCAATGACACAAACACACCTATTGGTTAGAAACCCTAATTGGACAAGAATATGCCTAAGGAGGTCAAAAATGACCTAAATGTTCATCCAATGACACAAACACAAGTATTGGACGCACAAGATTGGTTACAAACCCTAATTGGACAAGAATAAGCCTAGGGAGGTCGAAAAAGACCTAAAAGTTCATCCAATGACACAAACACCACTATTGGATACACAAGATTGGTTAGAAACCCTAATTGGACAAGCATAAGACTAGGGAGGTCGAAAATGACCTAAATGTTCATCCAATGACACAAACACAAGTATTGGATGCACAATATTGGTTAGAAACCCTAATTGGACAAGAATAAGCCTAGGGAGGTCGAAAATTACCTAAAAGTTCATCCAGTGACGCAAACACACCTATTGGATGCACAAGATTTGTTAGAAACCCTAATTGGACAAGAATAAGCCTAGGGAGGACGAAAATGCCCTAAATGTTCATCCAATGACACAAACACAAGTATTGGACGCACAAGATTGGTTACAAACCCTAATTGGACAAGAATAAGCCTAGGGAGGTCGAAAAAGACCTAAAAGTTCATCCAATGACACAAACACCACTATTGGATGCACAAGATTGGTTAGAAACCCTAATTGGACAAGCATAAGACTAGGGAGGTCGAAAATGACCTAAATGTTCATCCAATGACACAAACACAAGTATTGGATGCACAATATTGGTTAGAAACCCTAATTGGACAAGAATAAGCCTAGGGAGGTCGAAAATTACCTAAAAGTTCATCCAGTGACGCAAACACACTTATTGGATGCACAAGATTTGTTAGAAACCCTAATTGGACAAGAATAAGCCTAGGGAGGACGAAAATGCCCTAAATGTTCATCCAATGACCCAAACACACCTGTTGGATGCACAAGATTTGTTAGAAACCCTAATTGGACAAGAATAAGCCTAGGGAGGTCGAAAATGACCTAAAAGTTAATCCATAGACACAAACACACCTATTGGATGCACAAGATTGGTTAGAAACCCTACTTGGACAAGAATAAGCCTAGGGAGAACGAAAATGTCCTAATTGTTCATCCAATGACACAAACAAACCTATTGGATGCACAAGATTGGTTAGAAACCCTAATTTGATAAGAGTAAGCCTAGGGAGGTCCAAAATGACCTAAATGTTCATCCAATGACACAAACACAAGTATTGGATGCACAAGATTGGTTAGAAACCCTAATTGGACAAGAATAAGCCTAGGGAGGACGAAAAAGACCTAATTGTTCATCCAATGACACAAACACACCTATTGGTTAGAAACCCTAATTGGACAAGAATATGCCTAAGGAGGTCAAAAATGACCTAAATGTTCATCCAATGACACAAACACAAGTATTGGACGCACAAGATTGGTTAGAAACCCTACTTGGACAAGAATAAGCCTAGGGAGAACGAAAATGTCCTAATTGTTCATCCAATGACACAAACAAACCTATTGGATGCACAAGATTGGTTAAAAACCCTAATTTGATAAGAGTAAGCCTAGGGAGGTCCAAAATGACCTAAATGTTCATCCAATGACACAAACACAAGTATTGGATGCACAAGATTGGTTAGAAACCCTAATTGGACAAGAATAAGCCTAGGGAGGACGAAAAAGACCTAATTGTTCATCCAATGACACAAACACACCTATTGGTTAGAAACCCTAATTGGACAAGAATATGCCTAAGGAGGTCAAAAATGACCTAAATGTTCATCCAATGACACAAACACAAGTATTGGACGCAAAAGATTGGTTACAAACCCTAATTGGACAAGAATAAGCCTAGGGAGGTCGAAAAAGACCTAAAAGTTCATCCAATGACACAAACACCACTATTGGATGCACAAGATTGGTTAGAAACCCTAATTGGACAAGCATAAGACTAGGGAGGTCGAAAATGACCTAAATGTTCATCCAATGACACAAACACAAGTATTGGATGCACAATATTGGTTAGAAACCCTAATTGGACAAGAATAAGCCTAGGGAGGTCGAAAATTACCTAAAAGTTCATCCAGTGACGCAAACACACCTATTGGATGCACAAGATTTGTTAGAAACCCTAATTGGACAAGAATAAGCCTAGGGAGGACGAAAATGCCCTAAATGTTCATCCAATGACCCAAACACACCTGTTGGATGCACAAGATTTGTTAGAAACCCTAATTGGACAAGAATAAGCCTAGGGAGGTCAAAAATGACCTAAAAGTTAATCCATAGACACAAACACACCTATTGGATGCACAAGATTGGTTAGAAACCCTAATTGGACAGGAATAAGCCTAGGGAGGACGAAAATGTACTAAATGTTCATCCAATGACACAAACACACCTATTGGATGCACAAGATTTGTTAGAAACCCTAATTGGACAAGAATAAACCTAGGGAGGTCGAAAATGACCTAAAAAGTTCATCCAATGACACAAATACAAATATATTGGATGCACAAGATTGGTTAGAAACCCTACTTGGACAAGAATAAGCCTAGGGAGAACGAAAATGACCTAATTGTTCATCCAATGACACAAACAAACCTATTGGATGCACAAGATTGGTTAGAAACCCTAATTGGATAAGAATAAGCCTAGGGAGGTCGAAAATGACCTAAATGTTCATCCAATGACACAAACACAAGTATTGGATGCACAAGATTGGTTAGAAACCCTAATTGGACAAGAATAAGCCTAGGGAGGTCAAAAATGACCTAAAAGTTCATCCAATGACACAAACACACCTATTGGATGCACAAGATTTGATAGAAACCCTAATTGGACAAGAATAAGCCTACGGAGGACGAAAATGCCCTGAATGTTCATCCCATAACACAAACACACCTATTGGATGCACAAGATTTGTTAGAAACCCTAATTGAACAAGAATAAGCCTAGGAAGGTCAAAAATGACCAAAATGTTCATCTAATGATACAACCACAAGTATTGGATGCACAAGATTGGTTAAAAACCCTAATTGGACAAGAATAAGCCTAGGGAGGACGAAAATGCCCTAAATGTTCTTCCAATGACACAAACACACCTATTGGATGCACAAGATTGGTTAGAAACCCTAATTGGACAAGAATAAGCCTAGAGAGGTCCAAAATGACCTAAATGTCCATCCCATGACACAAACACAAGTATTGGATGCACAAGATTGGTTAGAAACCCTAAATGGACAAGAATAAGCCTAGGGAGGTCGAAAAAGACCTAAAAGTTCATCCAATAACACAAACACAACTATTGGATGCACAAGATTAGTTAGAAACCCTAATTGGACAAAAATAAGCCTAGGGAGGTCGAAAACGACCAAAATGTTCATCCAATGACACAAACACAAGTATTGGACGCACAATTTTGGTTAGAAACCCTAATTGGACAAGAATAAGCCTAGGGAGGTCGAAAAGTACCTAAAAGTTCATCCAATGACACAAACACAACTATTGGATGCACAAGATTGGTTGAAACCCTAATTGGACAAGAATAAGCCTAGGGAGAACGAAAATGACCTAATTGTTCATCCAATGATACAAACACACCTATTGGATGCACAAGATTGGTTAGAAATCCTAATTGGACAAGAATAAGCCTAGGGAGGTCGAAAATGACCTAAATGTTCATCCAATGACACAAACACAAGTATTGGATGCACAAGATTGGTTAGAAACCCTAATTGGACAAGAATAAGCCTAGGGAGGTCCAAAATGACCTAAATGTTCATCCAATGACACAAACACACTTATTGGATGCACAAGATTTGTTAGAAACCCTAATTGGACAAGAATAAGCCTAGGGAGGTCGAAAATGACCTAAAAGTTCATCCAATGACACAAACACACCTATTGGATGCACAAGATTTGTTAGAAACCCTAATTGGACAAGAATAAGCCTAGGGAGGTCGAAAATGACCTAAATGTTCATCCAATGACACAAACACACCTATTGGATGCACAAGATTGGTTAGAAACCCTAATTGGACAAGAATAAGCCTAGGGAGGTCGAAAATTACCTAAAAGTTCATCCAGTGACACAAACACACCTATTGGATGCACAAGATTTGTTAGAAACCCTAATTGGACAAGAATAAGCCTAGGGAGGACGAAAATGCCCTAAATGTTCATCCAATGACACAAACACACCTGTTGGATGCACAAGATTTGTTAGAAACCCTAATTGGACAAGAATAAGCCTAGGGAGGTCGAAAATGACCTAAAAGTTAATCCATAGACACAAACACACCTATTGGATGCACAAGATTGGTTAGAAACCCTAATTGGACAAGCATAAGACTAGGGAGGTCGAAAATGACCTAAATGTTCATCCAATGACACAAACACAAGTATTGGATGCACAAGATTGGTTAGAAACCCTAATTGGACAAGAATAAGCCTAGGGAGGTCGAAAATTACCTAAAAGTTCATCCAGTGACGCAAACACACCTATTGGATGCACAAGATTTGTTAGAAACCCTAATTGGACAAGAATAAGCCTAGGGAGGACGAAAATGCCCTAAATGTTCATCCAATGACACAAACACACCTATTGGATGCACAAGATTTGTTAGAAACCCTAATTGGACAAGAATAAGCCTAGGGAGGTCGAAAATGACCTAAAAGTTAATCCATAGACACAAACACACCTATTGGATGCACAAGATTGGTTAGAAACCCTACTTGGACAAGAATAAGCCTAGGGAGAACGAAAATGTCCTAATTGTTCAACCAATGACACAAACAAACCTATTGGATGCACAAGATTGGTTAAAAACCCTAATTTGATAAGAGTAAGCCTAGGGAGGTCCAAAATGACCTAAATGTTCATCCAATGACACAAACACAAGTATTGGATGCACAAGATTGGTTAGAAACCCTAATTGGACAAGAATAAGCCTAGGGAGGACGAAAAAGACCTAATTGTTCATCCAATGACACAAACACACCTATTGGTTAGAAACCCTAATTGGACAAGAATATGCCTAAGGAGGTCAAAAATGACCTAAATGTTCATCCAATGACACAAACACAAGTATTGGATGCACAAGATTGGTTACAAACCCTAATTGGACAAGAATAAGCCTAGGGAGGTCGAAAAAGACCTAAAAGTTCATCCAATGACACAAACACCACTATTGGATGCACAAGATTGGTTAGAAACCCTAATTGGACAAGAATAAGACTAGGGAGGTCGAAAATGACCTAAATGTTCATCCAATGACACAAACACAAGTATTGGATGCACAATATTGGTTAGAAACCCTAATTGGACAAGAATAAGCCTAGGGAGGTCGAAAATTACCTAAAAGTTCATCCAGTGATGCAAACACACCTATTGGATGCACAAGATTTGTTAGAAACCCTAATTGGACAAGAATAAGCCTAGGGAGGACGAAAATGCCCTAAATGTTCATCCAATGACACAAACACACCTGTTGGATGCACAAGATTGGTTAGAAACCCTACTTGGACAAGAATAAGCCTAGGGAGAACGAAAATGTCCTAATTGTTCATCCAATGACACAAACAAACCTATTGGATGCACAAGATTGGTTAAAAACCCTAATTTGATAAGAGTAAGCCTAGGGAGGTCCAAAATGACCTAAATGTTCATCCAATGACACAAACACAAGTATTGGATGCACAAGATTGGTTAGAAACCCTAATTGGACAAGAATAAACCTAGGGAGGACGAAAAAGACCTAATTGTTCATCCAATGACACAAACACACCTATTGGTTAGAAACCCTAATTGGACAAGAATATGCCTAAGGAGGTCAAAAATGACCTAAATGTTCATCCAATGACACAAACACAAGTATTGGACGCACAAGATTGGTTAGAAACCCTAATTGGACAAGAATAAGCCTAGGGAGGTCGAAAAAGACCTAAAAGTTCATCCAATGACACAAACACCACTATTGGATGCACAAGATTGGTTAGAAACCCTAATTGGACAAGCATAAGACTAGGGAGGTCGAAAATGACCTACATGTTCATCCAATGACACAAACACAAGTATTGGATGCACAATATTGGTTAGAAACCCTAATTGGACAAGAATAAGCCTAGGGAGGTCGAAAATTACCTAAAAGTTCATCCAGTGACGCAAACACACCTATTGGATGCACAAGATTTGTTAGAAACCCTAATTGGACAAGAATAAGCCTAGGGAGGACGAAAATGCCCTAAATGTTCATCCAATGACCCAAACACACCTGTTGGATGCACAAGATTTGTTAGAAACCCTAATTGGACAAGAATAAGCCTAGGGAGGTCGAAAATGACCTAAAAGTTAATCCATAGACACAAACACACCTATTGGATGCACAAGATTGGTTAGAAACCCTAATTGGACAGGAATAAGCCTAGGGAGGACGAAAATGTACTAAATGTTCATCCAATGACACAAACACACCTATTGGATGCACAAGATTTGTTAGAAACCTTAATTGGACAAGAATAAACCTAGGGAGGTCGAAAATGACCTAAAAAGTTCATCCAATGACACAAATACAAATATATTGGATGCACAAGATTGGTTAGAAACCCTACTTGGACAAGAATAAGCCTAGGGAGAACGAAAATGACCTAATTGTTCATCCAATGACACAAACAAACCTATTGGATGCACAAGATTGGTTAGAAACCCTAATTTGATAAGAGTAAGCCTAGGGAGGTCCAAAATGACCTAAATGTTCATCCAATGACACAAACACAAGTATTGGATGCACAAGATTGGTTAGAAACCCTAATTGGACAAGAATAAGCCTAGGGAGGACGAAAAAGACCTAATTGTTCATCCAATGACACAAACACACCTATTGGTTAGAAACCCTAATTGGACAAGAATATGCCTAAGGAGGTCAAAAATGACCTAAATGTTCATCCAATGACACAAACACAAGTATTGGACGCACAAGATTGGTTAGAAACCCTACTTGGACAAGAATAAGCCTAGGGAGAACGAAAATGTCCTAATTGTTCATCCAATGACACAAACAAACCTATTGGATGCACAAGATTGGTTAAAAACCCTAATTTGATAAGAGTAAGCCTAGGGAGGTCCAAAATGACCTAAATGTTCATCCAATGACACAAACACAAGTATTGGATGCACAAGATTGGTTAGAAACCCTAATTGGACAAGAATAAGCCTAGGGAGGACGAAAAAGACCTAATTGTTCATCCAATGACACAAACACACCTATTGGTTAGAAACCCTAATTGGACAAGAATATGCCTAAGGAGGTCAAAAATGACCTAAATGTTCATCCAATGACACAAACACAAGTATTGGACGCAAAAGATTGGTTACAAACCCTAATTGGACAAGAATAAGCCTAGGGAGGTCGAAAAAGACCTAAAAGTTCATCCAATGACACAAACACCACTATTGGATGCACAAGATTGGTTAGAAACCCTAATTGGACAAGCATAAGACTAGGGAGGTCGAAAATGACCTAAATGTTCATCCAATGACACAAACACAAGTATTGGATGCACAATATTGGTTAGAAACCCTAATTGGACAAGAATAAGCCTAGGGAGGTCGAAAATTACCTAAAAGTTCATCCAGTGACGCAAACACACCTATTGGATGCACAAGATTTGTTAGAAACCCTAATTGGACAAGAATAAGCCTAGGGAGGACGAAAATGCCCTAAATGTTCATCCAATGACACAAACACACCTGTTGGATGCACAAGATTTGTTAGAAACCCTAATTGGACAACAATAAGCCTAGGGAGGTCGAAAATGACCTAAAAGTTAATCCATAGACACAAACACACCTATTGGATGCACAAGATTGGTTAGAAACCCTACTTGGACAAGAATAAGCCTAGGGAGAACGAAAATGTCCTAATTGTTCATCCAATGACACAAACAAACCTATTGGATGCACAAGATTGGTTAAAAACCCTAATTTGATAAGAGTAAGCCTAGGGAGGTCCAAAATGACCTAAATGTTCATCCAATGACACAAACACAAGTATTGGATGCACAAGATTGGTTAGAAACCCTAATTGGACAAGAATAAGCCTAGGGAGGATGAAAAAGACCTAATTGTTCATCCAATGACACAAACACACCTATTGGTTAGAAACCCTAATTGGACAAGAATATGCCTAAGGAGGTCAAAAATGACCTAAATGTTCATCCAATGACACAAACACAAGTATTGGACGCACAAGATTGGTTACAAACCCTAATTGGACAAGAATAAGCCTAGGGAGGTCGAAAAAGACCTAAAAGTTCATCCAATGACACAAACACCACTATTGGATACACAAGATTGGTTAGAAACCCTAATTGGACAAGCATAAGACTAGGGAGGTCGAAAATGACCTAAATGTTCATCCAATGACACAAACACAAGTATTGGATGCACAATATTGGTTAGAAACCCTAATTGGACAAGAATAAGCCTAGGGAGGACGAAAAAGACCTAATTGTTCATCCAATGACACAAACACACCTATTGGTTAGAAACCCTAATTGGACAAGAATATGCCTAAGGAGGTCAAAAATGACCTAAATGTTCATCCAATGACACAAACACAAGTATTGGACGCACAAGATTGGTTAGAAACCCTAATTGGACAAGAATAAGCCTAGGGAGGTCGAAAAAGACCTAAAAGTTCATCCAATGACACAAACACCACTATTGGATGCACAAGATTGGTTAGAAACCCTAATTGGACAAGCATAAGACTAGGGAGGTCGAAAATGACCTACATGTTCATCCAATGACACAAACACAAGTATTGGATGCACAATATTGGTTAGAAACCCTAATTGGACAAGAATAAGCCTAGGGAGGTCGAAAATTACCTAAAAGTTCATCCAGTGACGCAAACACACCTATTGGATGCACAAGATTTGTTAGAAACCCTAATTGGACAAGAATAAGCCTAGGGAGGACGAAAATGCCCTAAATGTTCATCCAATGACCCAAACACACCTGTTGGATGCACAAGATTTGTTAGAAACCCTAATTGGACAAGAATAAGCCTAGGGAGGTCGAAAATGACCTAAAAGTTAATCCATAGACACAAACACACCTATTGGATGCACACGATTGGTTAGAAACCCTACTTGGACAAGAATAAGCCTAGGGAGAACGAAAATGTCCTAATTGTTCATCCAATGACACAAACAAACCTATTGGATGCACAAGATTGGTTAAAAACCCTAATTTGATAAGAGTAAGCCTAGGGAGGTCCAAAATGACCTAAATGTTCATCCAATGACACAAACACAAGTATTGGATGCACAAGATTGGTTAGAAACCCTAATTGGACAAGAATAAACCTAGGGAGGACGAAAAAGACCTAATTGTTCATCCAATGACACAAACACACCTATTGGTTAGAAACCCTAATTGGACAAGAATATGCCTAAGGAGGTCAAAAATGACCTAAATGTTCATCCAATGACACAAACACAAGTATTGGATGCACAAGATTGGTTAGAAACCCTAATTGGACAAGAATAAGCCTAGGGAGGTCGAAAATGACCTAAATGTTCATCCAATGACACAAACACAAGTATTGGATGCACAATATTGGTTAGAAACCCTAATTGGACAAGAATAAGCCTAGGGAGGTCGAAAATTACCTAAAAGTTCATCCAGTGATGCAAACACACCTATTGGATGCACAAGATTTGTTAGAAACCCTAATTGGACAAGAATAAGCCTAGGGAGGACGAAAATGCCCTAAATGTTCATCCAATGACACAAACACACCTGTTGGATGCACAAGATTTGTTAGAAACCCTAATTGGACAAGAATAAGCCTAGGGAGGTCGAAAATGACCTAAAAGTTAATCCATAGACATAAACACACCTATTGGATGCACAAGATTGGTTAGAAACCCTACTTGGACAAGAATAAGCCTAGGGAGAACGAAAATGTCCTAATTGTTCATCCAATGACACAAACAAACCTATTGGATGCACAAGATTGGTTAAAAACCCTAATTTGATAAGAGTAAGCCTAGGGAGGTCCAAAATAACCTAAATGTTCATCCAATGACACAAACACAAGTATTGGATGCACAAGATTGGTTAGAAACCCTAATTGGACAAGAATAAGCCTAGGGAGGACGAAAAAGACCTAATTGTTCATCCAATGACACAAACACACCTATTGGTTAGAAACCCTAATTGGACAAGAATATGCCTAAGGAGGTCAAAAATGACCTAAATGTTCATCCAATGACACAAACACAAGTATTGGACGCACAAGATTGGTTAGAAACCCTAATTGGACAAGAATAAGCCTAGGGAGGACGAAAAAGACCTAAAAGTTCATCCAATGACACAAACACCACTATTGGATGCACAAGATTGGTTAGAAACCCTAATTGGACAAGCATAAGACTAGGGAGGTCGAAAATGACCTAAATGTTCATCCAATGACACAAACACAAGTATTGGATGCACAATATTGGTTAGAAACCCTAATTGGACAAGAATAAGCCTAGGGAGGTCGAAAATTACCTAAAAGTTCATCCAGTGACGCAAACACACTTATTGGATGCACAAGATTTGTTAGAAACCCTAATTGGACAAGAATAAGCCTAGGGAGGACGAAAATGCCCTAAATGTTCATCCAATGACCCAAACACACCTGTTGGATGCACAAGATTTGTTAGAAACCCTAATTGGACAAGAATAAGCCTAGGGAGGTCGAAAATGACCTAAAAGTTAATCCATAGACACAAACACACCTATTGGATGCACAAGATTGGTTAGAAACCCTACTTGGACAAGAATAAGCCTAGGGAGAACGAAAATGTCCTAATTGTTCATCCAATGACACAAACAAACCTATTGGATGCACAAGATTGGTTAGAAACCCTAATTTGATAAGAGTAAGCCTAGGGAGGTCCAAAATGACCTAAATGTTCATCCAATGACACAAACACAAGTATTGGATGCACAAGATTGGTTAGAAACCCTAATTGGACAAGAATAAGCCTAGGGAGGACGAAAAAGACCTAATTGTTCATCCAATGACACAAACACACCTATTGGATGCACAAGATTGGTTAGAAACCCTACTTTGACAAGAATATGCCTAGGGAGAACGAAAATGTCCTAATTGTTCATCCAATAACACAAACAAACCTATTGGATGCACAAGATTGGTTAAAAACCCTAATTGGATAAGAATAAGCCTAGGGAGGTCCAAAATGACCTAAATGTTCATCCAATGACACAAACACAAGTATTGGATGCACAAGATTGGTTAGAAACCCTAATTGGACAAGAATAAGCCTAGGGAGGACGAAAATGCCCTAAATGTTCATCCAATGACACAAACACACCTATTGGATGCACAAGATTTGTTAGAAACCCTAATTGGACAAGAATAAGCCTAGGGAGGTCGAAAATGACCTAAATGTTCATCCAATGACACAAACACAAGTATTGGATGCACAAGATTGGTTAGAAACCCTAATTGGACAAGAATAAGCCTAGGGAGGTCGAAAACGACCAACATGTTCATCCAATGACACAAACACAAGTATTTGATGCACAAGATTGGTTAGAAACTGTAATTGGACAAGATTAAGCCTAGGGAGGTCGAAAAGTACCTAAAAGTTCATCCAATGACACAAACACACCTATTGGATGCACAAGATTTTTTAGAAACCCTAATTGGACAAGAATAAGCCTAGGGAGGTCGAAAATGACCTAAATGTTCATCCAATGACACAAACACAAGTATTGGATGCACAAGATTGGTTAGAAACCCTAATTGGACAAGAATAAGCCTAGGGAGGTCGAAAACGACCAACATGTTCATCCAATGACACAAACACAAGTATTTGATGCACAAGATTGGTTAGAAACTGTAATTGGACAAGAATAAGCCTAGGGAGGTCGAAAAGTACCTAAACGTTCATCCAATGACACAAACACACCTATTGGATGCACAAGATTTGTTAGAAAACCTAATTAGACATGAATAAGCCTAGGGAGAACGAAAATGATCTAATTGTTCATCCAATAACACAGACACAAGTATTGGATGCACAAGATTGGTTAGAAACCCTAATTGGACAAGAATAAGCCTAGGGAGGTCGAAAACGACCAAAATGTTCATCCAATGACACAAACACAAGTATTTGATGCACAAGATTGGTTAGAAACTATAATTGGACAAGAATAAGCCTAGGGAGGTCGAAAAGTACCTAAAAGTTCATCCAATGACACAAACACACCTATTGGATGCACAAGATTTGTTAGAAACCCTAATTGGACAAGAATAAGCCTAGGGAGGTCGAAAACGACCAAAATGTTCATCCAATGACACAAACACAAGTATTCGATGCACAAGATTGGTTAGAAACTGTAATTGGACAAGAATAAGCCTAGGGAGGTCAAAAATGACCTAAATGTTCATCCAATGACACAAACACAAGTATTGGATGCACAAGATTGGTTAGAAACCCTAATTGGACAAGAATAAGCCTAGGGAGGTCGAAAATGACCTAAATGTTCATCCAATTACACAAACACAACTATTGGATGCACAAGATTGGTTAGAAACCCTAATTGGACAAGAATAAGCCTAGGGAGGTCGAAAATGACTTAAAAATGTTCATCCAATGATACAAACACAAGTATTGGATGCACAAGATTGGTTAGAAACCCTAATTGGACAAGAATAAGCCTAGGGAGGTCGAAAAGTACCTAAAAGTTCATCCAATGACACAAACACAACTATTGGATGCACAAGATTGGTTAGAAACCCTAATTGGACAAGAATAAGCCTAGGGAGAACGAAAATGACCTAATTGTTCATCCAATGATACAAACACACCTATTGGATGCACAAGATTGGTTAGAAATCCTAATTGGACAAGAATAAGCCTAGGGAGGTCAAAAATGACCTAAATGTTCATCCAATGACACCAACACAAGTATTGGATGCACAAGATTGGTTAGAAACCCTAATTGGACAAGACTAAGCCTAGGGAGGACGAAAAAGACCTAATTGTTCATCCAATGACACAAACACACCTATTGGATGCCCAAGATTGGTTAGAAACCCTAATTAGAGAAGAATAAGCCTAGGGAGGTCGAAAATGACCTAAATGTTCAACCAATGACACAAACACAAGTATTGGATGCACAAGATTGGTTTGAAACCCTAATTGGACAAGAATAAGCCTAGGGAGGTCGAAAATGACCTAAATGTTCATCCAATGACACAAAACACCTATTGGATGCACAAGATTGGTTAGAAACCCTTATTGGACAAGAATAAGCCTAGGGAGGTCGAAAATTACCTAAAAGTTCATCCAGTGACACAAACACACCTATTGGATGCAAAAGATTTGTTAGAAACCCTAATTGGACAAGAATAAGCCTAGGGAGAAGGAAAATGACCTAAATGTTCATCCAATGACACAAACACAAGTATTGGATGCACAAGATTGGTTAGAAACCCTAATTGGACAAGAATAAGCTTAGGGAGGTCGACAAAGACATAAAAGTTCATCTAATGACACAAACACAACTATTGGATGCACAAGATTGGTTAGAAACCCTAATTGGACAAAAATAAGCCTAGGGAGGTCTAATATGACCTAAATGTTCATCAAATGACACAAACACGACTATTGGATGCACAAGATTGGTTAGAAACCCTAATTGGACAAGAATACGCCTAGGAAGGTCGAAAATGACCTAAATGTTCATCCAATGACACAAACACACCTATTGGATGCACAAGATTGGTTAGAAACCCTAATTGGACAAGAATAAGCCTAGGGAGGTCGAAAATTACCTAAAAGTTCATCCAGTGACACAAACACACCTATTGGATGCACAAGATTTGTTAGAAACCCTAATTGGACAAGAATAAGCCTAGGGAGGACGAAAATGCCCTAAATGTTCATCCAATGACACAAACACACCTGTTGGATGCACAAGATTTGTTAGAAACCCTAATTGGACAAGAATAAGCCTAGGGAGGTCGAAAATGACCTAAAAGTTAATCCATAGACACAAACACACCTATTGGATGCACAAGATTGGTTAGAAACCCTAATTGGACAGGAATAAGCCTAGGGAGGACGAAAATGTACTAAATGTTCATCCAATGACACAAACACACCTATTGGATGCACAAGATTTGTTAGAAACCCTAATTGGACAAGAATAAACCTAGGGAGGTCGAAAATGACCTAAAAAGTTCATCCAATGACACAAATACAAATATATTGGATGCACAAGATTGGTTAGAAACCCTACTTGGACAAGAATAAGCCTAGGGAGAACGAAAATGACCTAATTGTTCATCCAATGACACAAACAAACCTATTGGATGCACAAGATTGGTTAGAAACCCTAATTGGATAAGAATAAGCCTAGGGAGGTCGAAAATGACCTAAATGTTCATCCAATGACACAAACACAAGTATTGGATGCACAAGATTGGTTAGAAACCCTAATTGGACAAGAATAAGCCTAGGGAGGACGAAAATGTACTAAATGTTCATCCAATGACACAAACACACCTATTGGATGCACAAGATTTGTTAGAAACCCTAATTGGACAAGAATAAGCCTAGGGAGGTCGAAAATGACCTAAAAAGTTCATCCAATGACACAAACACACCTATTGGATCCACAAGATTTGATAGAAACCCTAATTGGACAAGAATAAGCCTAGGGAGGTCGAAAATGCCATAAATGTTCATCCAATGACACAAGCACACCTATTGGATGCACAAGATTGGTTAGAAACCCTACTTGGACAAGAATAAGCCTAGGGAGAACGAATATGACCTAATTGTTCATCCAATGACACAAACAAACCTATTGGATGCACAAGATTGGTTAGAAACCCTAATTGGATAAGAATAAGCCTAGGGAGGTCGAAAATGACCTAAATGTTCATCCAATGACACAAACACAAGTATTGGATGCACAAGATTGGTTAGAAACCCTAATTGGACAAGAATAAGCCTAGGGAGGACGAAAAAGACCTAATTGTTCATCCAATGACACAAACACACCTATTGGATGCACAAGATTGGTTAGAAACCCTAATTGAACAAGAATAAGCCTAGGGAGGTCGAAAATTACCTAAAAGTTCATCCAGTGACCCAAACACACCTATTGGATGCACAAGATTTGTTAGAAACCCTAATTGGACAAGAATAAGCCTAGGGAGGATGAAAATGTACTAAATGTTCATCCAATGACACAAACACACCTATTGGATGCACAAGATTTGTTAGAAACCCTAATTGGACAAGAATAAGCCTAGGGAGGTCGAAAATGACCTAAAAAGTTCATCCAATGACACAAACACAAGTATTGCATGCACAATATTGGTTAGAAACCCTAATTGGACAAGAATAAGCCTAGGGAGGTCGAAAAGTACCTAAAAGTTCATCCAATGACACAAACACAACTATTGGATGCACAAGTTTGGTTAGAAACCCTAATTGGACAAGAATAAGCCTCGGGAGAAGGAAAATGACCTAATTGTTCATCCAATGACACAAACACACCTATTGGATGCCCAAGATTGGTTAGAAACCCTAATTAGATAAGAATAAGCCTAGGGAGGTCGAAAATGACCTAAATGTTCAACCAATGACACAAACACAAGTATTGGATGCACAAGATTGGTTAGAAACCCTAATTGAACAAGAATAAGCCTAGGGAGGACGAAAAAGACCTAATTGTTCATCCAATGACACAAACACACCTATTGGTTAGAAACCCTAATTGGAGAAGAATATGCCTAAGGAGGTCGAAAATGACCTAAATGTTCATCCAATGACACAAACACAAGTATTGGATGCACAAGATTGGTTAGAAACCCTAATTGGACAAGAATAAGCCTAGGGAGGTCGAAAAAGACCTAAAAGTTCATCCAATGACACAAACACAACTATTGGATGCACAAGATTGGTTAGAAACCCTAATTGGACAAAAATAAGCCTAGGGAGGTCTAATATGACCTAAATGTTCATCCAATGACACAAACACGAGTATTGGACGCACAAGATTGGTTAGAAACCCTAATTGGACAAGAATAAGCCTAGGGAGGACGAAAAAGACCTAATTGTTCATCCAATGACACAAACACACCTATTGGTTAGAAACCCTAATTGGACAAGAATATGCCTAAGGAGGTCAAAAATGACCTAAATGTTCATCCAATGACACAAACACAAGTATTGGACGCACAAGATTGGTTAGAAACCCTAATTGGACAAGAATAAGCCTAGGGAGGTCGAAAAAGACCTAAAAGTTCATCCAATGACACAAACACCACTATTGGATGCACAAGATTGGTTAGAAACCCTAATGGGACAAGCATAAGACTAGGGAGGTCGAAAATGACCTAAATGTTCATCCAATGACACAAACACAAGTATTGGATGCACAATATTGGTTAGAAACCCTAATTGGACAAGAATAAGCCTAGGGAGGTCGAAAATTACCTAAAAGTTCATCCAGTGACGCAAACACACCTATTGGATGCACAAGATTTGTTAGAAACCCTAATTGGACAAGAATAAGCCTAGGGAGGACGAAAATGCCCTAAATGTTCATCCAATGACCCAAACACACCTGTTGGATGCACAAGATTTGTTAGAAACCCTAATTGGACAAGAATAAGCCTAGGGAGGTCGAAAATGACCTAAAAGTTAATCCATAGACACAAACACACCTATTGGATGCACAAGATTGGTTAGAAACCCTACTTGGACAAGAATAAGCCTAGGGAGAACGAAAATGTCCTAATTGTTCATCCAATGACACAAACAAACCTATTGGATGCACAAGATTGGTTAGAAACCCTAATTTGATAAGAGTAAGCCTAGGGAGGTCCAAAATGACCTAAATGTTCATCCAATGACACAAACACAAGTATTGGATGCACAAGATTGGTTAGAAACCCTAATTGGACAAGAATAAGCCTAGGGAGGACGAAAAAGACCTAATTGTTCATCCAATGACACAAACACACCTATTGGTTAGAAACCCTAATTGGACAAGAATATGCCTAAGGAGGTCAAAAATGACCTAAATGTTCATCCAATGACACAAACACAAGTATTGGACGCACAAGATTGGTTAGAAACCCTACTTGGACAAGAATAAGCCTAGGGAGAACGAAAATGTCCTAATTGTTCATCCAATGACACAAACAAACCTATTGGATGCACAAGATTGGTTAAAAACCCTAATTTGATAAGAGTAAGCCTAGGGAGGTCCAAAATGACCTAAATGTTCATCCAATGACACAAACACAAGTATTGGATGCACAAGATTGGTTAGAAACCCTAATTGGACAAGAATAAGCCTAGGGAGGACGAAAAAGACCTAATTGTTCATCCAATGACACAAACACACCTATTGGTTAGAAACCCTAATTGGACAAGAATATGCCTAAGGAGGTCAAAAATGACCTAAATGTTCATCCAATGACACAAACACAAGTATTGGACGCAAAAGATTGGTTACAAACCCTAATTGGACAAGAATAAGCCTAGGGAGGTCGAAAAAGACCTAAAAGTTCATCCAATGACACAAACACCACTATTGGATGCACAAGATTGGTTAGAAACCCTAATTGGACAAGCATAAGACTAGGGAGGTCGAAAATGACCTAAATGTTCATCCAATGACACAAACACAAGTATTGGATGCACAATATTGGTTAGAAACCCTAATTGGACAAGAATAAGCCTAGGGAGGTCGAAAATTACCTAAAAGTTCATCCAGTGACGCAAACACACCTATTGGATGCACAAGATTTGTTAGAAACCCTAATTGGACAAGAATAAGCCTAGGGAGGACGAAAATGCCCTAAATGTTCATCCAATGACACAAACACACCTGTTGGATGCACAAGATTTGTTAGAAACCCTAATTGGACAACAATAAGCCTAGGGAGGTCGAAAATGACCTAAAAGTTAATCCATAGACACAAACACACCTATTGGATGCACAAGATTGGTTAGAAACCCTACTTGGACAAGAATAAGCCTAGGGAGAACGAAAATGTCCTAATTGTTCATCCAATGACACAAACAAACCTATTGGATGCACAAGATTGGTTAAAAACCCTAATTTGATAAGAGTAAGCCTAGGGAGGTCCAAAATGACCTAAATGTTCATCCAATGACACAAACACAAGTATTGGATGCACAAGATTGGTTAGAAACCCTAATTGGACAAGAATAAGCCTAGGGAGGATGAAAAAGACCTAATTGTTCATCCAATGACACAAACACACCTATTGGTTAGAAACCCTAATTGGACAAGAATATGCCTAAGGAGGTCAAAAATGACCTAAATGTTCATCCAATGACACAAACACAAGTATTGGACGCACAAGATTGGTTACAAACCCTAATTGGACAAGAATAAGCCTAGGGAGGTCGAAAAAGACCTAAAAGTTCATCCAATGACACAAACACCACTATTGGATGCACAAGATTGGTTAGAAACCCTAATTGGACAAGCATAAGACTAGGGAGGTCCAAAATGACCTAAATGTTCATCCAATGACACAAACACAAGTATTGGATGCACAAGATTGGTTAGAAACCCTAATTGGACAAGAATAAGCCTAGGGAGGACGAAAAAGACCTAATTGTTCATCCAATGACACAAACACACCTATTGGATGCACAAGATTGGTTAGAAACCCTACTTTGACAAGAATATGCCTAGGGAGAACGAAAATGTCCTAATTGTTCATCCAATAACACAAACAAACCTATTGGATGCACAAGATTGGTTAAAAACCCTAATTGGATAAGAATAAGCCTAGGGAGGTCCAAAATGACCTAAATGTTCATCCAATGACACAAACACAAGTATTGGATGCACAAGATTGGTTAGAAACCCTAATTGGACAAGAATAAGCCTAGGGAGGACGAAAATGCCCTAAATGTTCATCCAATGACACAAACACACCTATTGGATGCACAAGATTTGTTAGAAACCCTAATTGGACAAGAATAAGCCTAGGGAGGTCGAAAATGACCTAAAAGTTAATCCATAGACACAAACACACCTATTGGATGCACAAGATTGGTTAGAAACCCTACTTGGACAAGAATAAGCCTAGGGAGAACGAAAATGTCCTAATTGTTCATCCAATGACACAAACAAACCTATTGGATGCACAAGATTGGTTAAAAACCCTAATTTGATAAGAGTAAGCCTAGGGAGGTCCAAAATGACCTAAATGTTCATCCAATGACACAAACACAAGTATTGGATGCACAAGATTTGTTAGAAACCCTAATTGGACAAGAATAAGCCTAGGGAGGACGAAAATGCCCTAAATGTTCATCCAATGACACAAACACACCTGTTGGATGCACAAGATTTGTTAGAAACCCTAATTGGACAAGAATAAGCCTAGGGAGGTCGAAAATGACCTAAAAGTTAATCCATAGACACAAACACACCTATTGGATGCACAAGATTGGTTAGAAACCCTAATTGGACAGGAATAAGCCTAGGGAGGACGAAAATGTACTAAATGTTCATCCAATGACACAAACACACCTATTGGATGCACAAGATTTGTTAGAAACCCTAATTGGACAAGAATAAACCTAGGGAGGTCGAAAATGACCTAAAAAGTTCATCCAATGACACAAATACAAATATATTGGATGCACAAGATTGGTTAGAAACCCTACTTGGACAAGAATAAGCCTAGGGAGAACGAAAATGACCTAATTGTTCATCCAATGACACAAACAAACCTATTGGATGCACAAGATTGGTTAGAAACCCTAATTGGATAAGAATAAGCCTAGGGAGGTCGAAAATGACCTAAATGTTCATCCAATGACACAAACACAAGTATTGGATGCACAAGATTGGTTAGAAACCCTAATTGGACAAGAATAAGCCTAGGGAGGACGAAAAAGACCTAATTGTTCATGCAAGGACACAAACACACCTATTGGATGCACAAGAGTGGTTAGACACCCTAATTGAACAAGAATAAGCCTAGCGAGGTCGAAAATTACCTAAAAGTTCATCCAGTGACCCAAACACACCTATTGGATGCACAAGATTTGTTAGAAACCCTAATTGGACAAGAATAAGCCTAGGGATGACGAGAATGTACTAAATGTTCATCCAATGACACAAACACACCTATTGGATGCACAAGATTTGTTAGAAACCCTAATTGGACAAGAATAAACCTAGGGAGGTCGAAAATGACCTAAAAAGTTCATCCAATGACACAAATACAAATATATTGGATGCACATGATTGGTTAGAAACCCTACTTGGACAAGAATAAGCCTAGGGAGAACGAAAATGACTTAATTGTTCATCCAATGACACAAACAAACCTATTGGATGCACAAGATTGGTTAGAAACCCTAATTGGATAAGAATAAGCCTAGGGAGGTCGAAAATGACCTAAATGTTCATCCAATGACACAAACACAAGTATTGGATGCACAAGATTTGTTAGAAACCCTAATTGGACAAGAATAAGCCTAGGGAGGACGAAAAAGACCTAATTGTTCATGCAATGACACAAACACACCTATTGGATGCACAAGAGTGGTTAGACACCCTAATTGAACAAGAATAAGCCTAGCGAGGTCGAAAATTACCTAAAAGTTCATCCAGTGACCCAAACACACCTATTGGATGCACAAGATTTGTTAGAAACCCTAATTGGACAAGAATAAGCCTAGGGAGGACGAAAATGTACTAAATGTTAATCCAATGACACAAACACACCTATTGGATGCACAAGATTTGTTAGAAACCCTAATTGGACAAGAATAAGCCTAGGGAGGTCGAAAATGACCTAAAAAGTTCATCCAATGACACAAACACACATATTGGATGCACAAGATTGGTTAGAAACCCTACTTGTACAAGAATAAGCCTAGGGAGAACGAAAATGGCCTAATTGTTCATCCAATGACACAAACAAACCTATTGGATGCACAAGATTGGTTAGAAACCCTAATTGGATAAGAATATGCCTAAGGAGGTCCAAAATGACCTAAATGTTCATCCAATGACACAAACACAAGTGTTGGATGCACAAGATTGGTTAGAAACCCTAATTGGACAAGAATAAGCCTAGGGAGGTCGAAAAAGACATAAAAGTTCATCCAATGACACAAACACAACTATTGGATGCACAAGATTGGTTAGAAACCTTAATTGGACAAAAATAAGCCTAGGGAGGTCTAATATGACCTAAATGTTCATCCAATGACACAAACACGAGTATTGGATGCACAAGATTGGCTAGAAACCCTAATTGGACAAGAATAAGCCTAGGGAGGTCGAAAATGACCTAAATGTTCATCCAATGACACAAACACAAGTATTGGATGCACAATATTGGTTAGAAACCCTAATTGGACAAGAATAAGCCTAGGGAGGTCGAAAAGTACCTAAAAGTTCATCCAATGACACAAACACAACTATTGGATGCACAAGTTTGGTTAGAATCCCTAATTGGAGAAGAATAAGCCGAGGGAGAACGAAAATGACCTAATTGTTCATCCAATGACACAAATACACCTATTGGATGCCCAAGATTGGTTAGAAACCCTAATTAGAGAAGAACAAGCCTAGGGAGGTCGAAAATGACCTAAATGTTCAACCAATGACACAAACACAAGTATTGGATGCACAAGATTGGTTAGAAACCCTAATTGGACAAGAATAAGCCTAGGGAGGACGAAAAAGACCTAATTGTTCATCCAATGACACAAACACACCTATTGGTTAGAAACCCTAATTGGAGAAGAATATGCCTAAGGAGGTCGAAAATGACCTAAATGTTCATCCAATGACACAAACACAAGTATTGGATCCACAAGATTGGTTAGAAACCCTAATTGGACAAGAATAAGCCTAGGGAGGTCGAAAAAGACCTAAAAGTTCATCCAATGACACAAACACACCTATTGGATGCACAAGATTGGTTAGAAACCCTAATTGGACAAGAATAAGCCTAGGGTGGTCGAAAATTACCTAAAAGTTCATCCAATGACAGAAACACACCTATTGGATGCACAAGATTTGTTAGAAACCCTAATTGGACAAGAATAAGCCTAGGGAGGACGAAAATGCCCTAAATGTTCATCCAATGACACAAACACACCTATTGGATGCACAAGATTTGTTAGAAACCCTAATTGGACAGGAATAAGCCTAGGGAGGTCGAAAATGACCTAAAAGTTCATCCAATTACACAAACACACCTATTGGATGCACAAGATTTGTTAGAAACCCTAATTGGACAAGAATAAGCCTAGGGAGGACGAAAATGCCCTAAATGTTCATCCAATGACACAAACACACCTATTGGATGCACAAGATTTGTTAGAAACCCTAATTGGACAAGAATAAGCCTAGGGAGGTCGAAAATGACCTAAAAGTTAATCCATAGACACAAACACACCTATTGGATGCACAAGATTGGTTAGAAACCCTACTTGGACAAGAATAAGCCTAGGGAGAACGAAAATGTCCTAATTGTTCATCCAATGACACAAACAAACCTATTGGATGCACAAGATTGGTTAAAAACCCTAATTTGATAAGAGTAAGCCTAGGGAGGACCAAAATGACCTAAATGTTCATCCAATGACACAAACACAAGTATTGGATGCACAAGATTGGTTAGAAACCCTAATTGGACAAGAATAAGCCTAGGGAGGACGAAAAAGACCTAATTGTTCATCCAATGACACAAACACACCTATTGGTTAGAAACCCTAATTGGACAAGAATATGCCTAAGGAGGTCAAAAATGACCTAAATGTTCATCCAATGACACAAACACAAGTATTGGACGCACAAGATTGGTTAGAAACCCTAATTGGACAAGAATAAGCCTAGGGAGGACGAAAAAGACCTAAAAGTTCATCCAATGACACAAACACCACTATTGGATGCACAAGATTGGTTAGAAACCCTAATTGGACAAGCATAAGACTAGGGAGGTCGAAAATGACCTAAATGTTCATCCAATGACACAAACACAAGTATTGGATGCACAATATTGGTTAGAAACCCTAATTGGACAAGAATAAGCCTAGGGAGGTCGAAAATTACCTAAAAGTTCATCCAGTGACGCAAACACACTTATTGGATGCACAAGATTTGTTAGAAACCCTAATTGGACAAGAATAAGCCTAGGGAGGACGAAAATGCCCTAAATGTTCATCCAATGACCCAAACACACCTGTTGGATGCACAAGATTTGTTAGAAACCCTAATTGGACAAGAATAAGCCTAGGGAGGTCGAAAATGACCTAAAAGTTAATCCATAGACACAAACACACCTATTGGATGCACAAGATTGGTTAGAAACCCTACTTGGACAAGAATAAGCCTAGGGAGAACGAAAATGACCTAATTGTTCATCCAATGACACAAACAAACCTATTGGATGCACAAGATTGGTTAAAAACCCTAATTTGATAAGAGTAAGCCTAGGGAGGTCCAAAATGACCTAAATGTTCATCCAATGACACAAACACAAGTATTGGATGCACAATATTGGTTAGAAACCCTAATTGGACAAGAATAAGCCTAGGGAGGTCGAAAATTACCTAAAAGTTCATCCAGTGATGCAAACACACCTATTGGATGCACAAGATTTGTTAGAAACCCTAATTGGACAAGAATAAGCCTAGGGAGGACGAAAATGCCCTAAATGTTCATCCAATGACACAAACACACCTGTTGGATGCACAAGATTGGTTAGAAACCCTAATTGGACAAGAATAAGCCTAGGGAGGACGAAAAAGACCTAATTGTTCATCCAATGACACAAACACACCTATTGGATGCACAAGATTGGTTAGAAACCCTACTTTGACAAGAATATGCCTAGGGAGAACGAAAATGTCCTAATTGTTCATCCAATAACACAAACAAACCTATTGGATGCACAAGATTGGTTAAAAACCCTAATTGGATAAGAATAAGCCTAGGGAGGTCCAAAATGACCTAAATGTTCATCCAATGACACAAACACAAGTATTGGATGCACAAGATTGGTTAGAAACCCTAATTGGATAAGAATAAGCCTAGGGAGGACGAAAAAGACCTAATTGTTCATCCAATGACACAAACACACCTATTGGTTAGAAACCCTAATTGGACAAGAATATGCCTAAGGAGGTCAAAAATGACCTAAATGTTCATCCAATGACACAAACACAAGTATTGGACGCACAAGATTGGTTACAAACCCTAATTGGACAAGAATAAGCCTAGGGAGGTCGAAAAAGACCTAAAAGTTCATCCAATGACACAAACACCACTATTGGATGCACAAGATTGGTTAGAAACCCTAATTGGACAAGCATAAGACTAGGGAGGTCGAAAATGACCTAAATGTTCATCCAATGACACAAACACAAGTATTGGATGCACAATATTGGTTAGAAACCCTAATTGGACAAGAATAAGCCTAGGGAGGTCGAAAATTACCTAAAAGTTCATCCAGTGATGCAAACACACCTATTGGATGCACAAGATTTGTTAGAAACCCTAATTGGACAAGAATAAGCCTAGGGAGGACGAAAATGCCCTAAATGTTCATCCAATGACACAAACACACCTGTTGGATGCACAAGATTGGTTAGAAACCCTACTTGGACAAGAATAAGCCTAGGGAGAACGAAAATGTCCTAATTGTTCATCCAATGACACAAACAAACCTATTGGATGCACAAGATTGGTTAAAAACCCTAATTTGATAAGAGTAAGCCTAGGGAGGTCCGAAATGACCTAAATGTTCATCCAATGACACAAACACAAGTATTGGATGCACAAGATTGGTTAGAAACCCTAATTGGACAAGAATAAGCCTAGGGAGGACGAAAAAGACCTAATTGTTCATCCAATGACACAAACACACCTATTGGTTAGAAACCCTAATTGGACAAGAATATGCCTAAGGAGGTCAAAAATGACCTAAATGTTCATCCAATGACACAAACACAAGTATTGGACGCACAAGATTGGTTACAAACCCTAATTGGACAAGAATAAGCCTAGGGAGGTCGAAAAAGACCTAAAAGTTCATCCAATGACACAAACACCACTATTGGATGCACAAGATTGGTTAGAAACCCTAATTGGACAAGCATAAGACTAGGGAGGTCGAAAATGACCTAAATGTTCATCCAATGACACAAACACAAGTATTGGATGCACAATATTGGTTAGAAACCCTAATTGGACAAGAATAAGCCTAGGGAGGTCGAAAATTACCTAAAAGTTCATCCAGTGATGCAAACACACCTATTGGATGCACAAGATTTGTTAGAAACCCTAATTGGACAAGAATAAGCCTAGGGAGGACGAAAATATCCTAAATGTTCATCCAATGACACAAACACACCTGTTGGATGCACAAGATTTGTTAGAAACCCTAATTGGACAAGAATAAGCCTAGGGAGGTCGAAAATGACCTAAAAGTTAATCCATAGACACAAACACACCTATTGGATGCACAAGATTGGTTAGAAACCCTACTTGGACAAGAATAAGCCTAGGGAGAACGAAAATGTCCTAATTGTTCATCCAATGACACAAACAAACCTATTGGATGCACAAGATTGGTTAAAAACCCTAATTTGATAAGAGTAAGCCTAGGGAGGTCCAAAATAACCTAAATGTTCATCCAATGACACAAACACAAGTATTGGATGCACAAGATTGGTTAGAAACCCTAATTGGACAAGAATAAGCCTAGGGAGGACGAAAAAGACCTAATTGTTCATCCAATGACACAAACACACCTATTGGTTAGAAACCCTAATTGGACAAGAATATGCCTAAGGAGGTCAAAAATGACCTAAATGTTCATCCAATGACACAAACACAAGTATTGGACGCACAAGATTGGTTACAAACCTTAATTGGACAAGAATAAGCCTAGGGAGGTCGAAAAAGACCTAAAAGTTCATCCAATGACACAAACACCACTATTGGATGCACAAGATAGGTTAGAAACCCTAATTGGACAAGCATAAGACTAGGGAGGTCGAAAATGACCTAAATGTTCATCCAATGACACAAACACAAGTATTGGATGCACAATATTGGTTAGAAACCCTAATTGGACAAGAATAAGCCTAGGGAGGTCGAAAATTACCTAAAAGTTCATCCAGTGACGCAAACACACCTATTGGATGCACAAGATTTGTTAGAAACCCTAATTGGACAAGAATAAGCCTAGGGAGGACGAAAATGCCCTAAATGTTCATCCAATGACACAAACACACCTATTGGATGCACAAGATTTGTTAGAAACCCTAATTGGACAAGAATAAGCCTAGGGAGGTCGAAAATGACCTAAAAGTTAATCCATAGACACAAACACACCTATTGGATGCACAAGATTGGTTAGAAACCCTACTTGGACAAGAATAAGCCTAGGGAGAACGAAAATGTCCTAATTGTTCAACCAATGACACAAACAAACCTATTGGATGCACAAGATTGGTTAAAAACCCTAATTTGATAAGAGTAAGCCTAGGGAGGTCCAAAATGACCTAAATGTTCATCCAATGACACAAACACAAGTATTGGATGCACAAGATTGGTTAGAAACCCTAATTGGACAAGAATAAGCCTAGGGAGGACGAAAAAGACCTAATTGTTCATCCAATGACACAAACACACCTATTGGTTAGAAACCCTAATTGGACAAGAATATGCCTAAGGAGGTCAAAAATGACCTAAATGTTCATCCAATGACACAAACACAAGTATTGGATGCACAAGATTGGTTACAAACCCTAATTGGACAAGAATAAGCCTAGGGAGGTCGAAAAAGACCTAAAAGTTCATCCAATGACACAAACATAACTATTGGATGCACAAGATTGGTTAGAAACCCTAATTGGACAAAAATAAGCCTAGGGAGGTCTAATATGACCTAAATGTTCATCCAATGACACAAACACGAGTATTGGACGCACAAGATTGGTTAGAAACCCTAATTGGACAAGAATAAGCCTAGGGAGGACGAAAAAGACCTAATTGTTCATCCAATGACACAAACACACCTATTGGTTAGAAACCCTAATTGGACAAGAATATGCCTAAGGAGGTCAAAAATGACCTAAATGTTCATCCAATGACACAAACACAAGTATTGGACGCACAAGATTGGTTAGAAACCCTAATTGGACAAGAATAAGCCTAGGGAGGACGAAAAAGACCTAAAAGTTCATCCAATGACACAAACACCACTATTGGATGCACAAGATTGGTTAGAAACCCTAATTGGACAAGCATAAGACTAGGGAGGTCGAAAATGACCTAAATGTTCATCCAATGACACAAACACAAGTATTGGATGCACAATATTGGTTAGAAACCCTAATTGGACAAGAATAAGCCTAGGGAGGTCGAAAATTACCTAAAAGTTCATCCAGTGACGCAAACACACTTATTGGATGCACAAGATTTGTTAGAAACCCTAATTGGACAAGAATAAGCCTAGGGAGGACGAAAATGCCCTAAATGTTCATCCAATGACCCAAACACACCTGTTGGATGCACAAGATTTGTTAGAAACCCTAATTGGACAAGAATAAGCCTAGGGAGGTCGAAAATGACCTAAAAGTTAATCCATAGACACAAACACACCTATTGGATGCACAAGATTGGTTAGAAACCCTACTTGGACAAGAATAAGCCTAGGGAGAACGAAAATGTCCTAATTGTTCATCCAATGACACAAACAAACCTATTGGATGCACAAGATTGGTTAGAAACCCTAATTTGATAAGAGTAAGCCTAGGGAGGTCCAAAATGACCTAAATGTTCATCCAATGACACAAACACAAGTATTGGATGCACAAGATTGGTTAGAAACCCTAATTGGACAAGAATAAGCCTAGGGAGGACGAAAAAGACCTAATTGTTCATCCAATGACACAAACACACCTATTGGTTAGAAACCCTAATTGGACAAGAATATGCCTAAGGAGGTCAAAAATGACCTAAATGTTCATCCAATGACACAAACACAAGTATTGGACGCACAAGATTGGTTAGAAACCCTACTTGGACAAGAATAAGCCTAGGGAGAACGAAAATGTCCTAATTGTTCATCCAATGACACAAACAAACCTATTGGATGCACAAGATTGGTTAAAAACCCTAATTTGATAAGAGTAAGCCTAGGGAGGTCCAAAATGACCTAAATGTTCATCCAATGACACAAACACAAGTATTGGATGCACAAGATTGGTTAGAAACCCTAATTGGACAAGAATAAGCCTAGGGAGGACGAAAATGACCTAAATGTTCATCCAATGACACAAACACACCTATTGGATGCACAAGATTGGTTAGAAACCCTAATTGGACAAGAATAAGCCTAGGGAGAACGAAAATGACCTAATTGTTCATCCAATGACACAAACACACCTATTGGATGCACAAGATTGGTTAGAAACCCTAATTGGACAAGAATAAGCCTAGGGAGGTCGAAAATGACCTAAACGTTCATCCAATGACACAAACACCACTATTGGATGCACAAGATTGGTTAGAAACCCTAATTGGACAAGAATAGGCCTATGGAGTTCGAAAATGACCTAAAAGTTCATCCAATGACACAAACTCACCTATTGGATGCCCAAGATTTGTTAGAAACCCTAATTGGACAAGAATAAGCCTAGGGAGGTCGAAAATGACCTAAAAGTTCATCCAATGACACAAACACACCTATTGGATGCACAAGATTGGTTAGAAACCCTAATTGGACAAGAATAAGCCTGGGGAGAACAAAATTGACCTAATTGTTCATCCAATGACACAAACACACCTATATGATGCCCAAGATTTGTTAGAAACCCTAATTAGACAAGAAAAAGCCTAGGGAGGTCGAAAATGAACTAAATGTTCATCCAATGACACAAACACAAGTATTGGATGCACAAGATTGGTTAGAAACCCTAATTGGACAAGAATAAGCCTAGGGAAGTCGAAAATGACCTAAATGTTCATCCAATGACACAAACACACCTATTGGATGCACAAGATTGGTTAGAAACCCTAATTGGACAAGAATAAGCCTGGGGAGAACAAAAATGACCTAATTGTTCATCCAATGACACAAACACACCTATATGATGCCCAAGATTGGTTAGAAACCCTAATTAGACAAGAATAAGCCTAGGGAGCTCGAAAATGAGCTAAAAGTTCATCGAATGACACAAACACATCTATTGGATGCACAAGATTTGTTAGAAACCCTAATTGGAAAAGAATAAGCCTAGGGAGAACGAAAATGACCTAATTGTTCATCCAATGACACAAACACACCTATTGGATGCCCAAGAATTGTTAGAAACCCTAATTGGACAAGAATAAGCCTAGGGAGGTCGAAAATGACCTAAAAGTTCATCCAATGACACAAACACACCTATTGGATGCACAAGATTGGTTAGAAACCCTAATTGGACAAGAATAAGCCTGGGGAGAACAAAAATGACCTAATTGTTCATCCAATGACACAAACACACCTATAGGATGCCCAAGATTGGTTAGAAACCCTAATTAGACAAGAATAAGCCTAGGGAGGTCGAAAATGAACTAAATGTGCATCCAATGACACAAACACAAGTATTGGATGCACAAGATTGGTTAGAAACCCTAATTGGACAAGAATAAGCCTAGGGAGCTCGAAAATGAGCTAAAAGTTCATCGAATGACACAAACACATCTATTGGATGCACAAGATTTGTTAGAAACCCTAATTGGAAAAGAATAAGCCTAGGGAGAACGAAAATGACCTAATTGTTCATCCAATGACACAAACACACCTATTGGATGCCCAAGAATTGTTAGAAACCCTAATTGGACAAGAATAAGCCTAGGGAGGTCGAAAATGGCCTAAAAGTTCATCCAATGACACAAACACAAGTATTGGATGCACAAGATTGGTTAGAAACCCTAATTGGACAAGAATAAGCCTAGGGAAGTCGAAAATGACCTAAATGTTCATCCAATGACACAAACACACCTATTGGATGAACAAGATTGGTTAGAAACCCTAATTGGACAAGAATAGGCCTATGGAGTTCGAAAATGACCTAAAAGTTCATCCAATGACACAAACTCACCTATTGGATGCCCAAGATTTGTTAGAAACCCTAATTGGACAAGAATAAGCCTAGGGAGGACGAAAATGCCCTAAATGTTCATCCAATGACACAAACACACCTATTGGATGCACAAGATTTGTTAGAAACCCTAATTGGACAAGAATAAGCCTAGGGAGGTCGAAAATGACCTAAAAGTTAATCCATAGACACAAACACACCTATTGGATGCACAAGATTGGTTAGAAACCCTACTTGGACAAGAATAAGCCTAGGGAGAACGAAAATGTCCTAATTGTTCATCCAATGACACAAACAAACCTATTGGATGCACAAGATTGGTTAAAAACCCTAATTTGATAAGAGTAAGCCTAGGGAGGTCCAAAATGACCTAAATGTTCATCCAATGACACAAACACAAGTATTGGATGCACAAGATTGGTTAGAAAACCCTAATTGGACAAGAATAAGCCTAGGGAGGTCGAAAAAGACCTAAAAGTTCATCCAATGACACAAACACACCTATTGGAT
>JBBPBS010000185.1:527177-566017 GCA_037974835.1 Cicer judaicum
AAACACAAGTATTGGATGCACAATATTGGTTAGAAACCCTAATTGGACAAGAATAAGCCTAGGGAGGTCGAAAATTACCTAAAAGTTCATCCAGTGACGCAAACACACCTATTGGATGCACAAGATTTGTTAGAAACCCTAATTGGACAAGAATAAGCCTAGGGAGGACGAAAATGCCCTAAATGTTCATCCAATGACACAAACACACCTGTTGGATGCACAAGATTTGTTAGAAACCCTAATTGGACAAGAATAAGCCTAGGGAGGTCGAAAATGACCTAAAAGCTAATCCATAGACACAAACACACCTATTGGATGCACAAGATTGGTTAGAAACCCTACTTGGACAAGAATAAGCCTAGGGAGAACGAAAATGTCCTAATTGTTCATCCAATGACACAAACAAACCTATTGGATGCACAAGATTGGTTAAAAACCCTAATTTGATAAGAGTAAGCCTAGGGAGGTCCAAAATGACCTAAATGTTCATCCAATGACACAAACACAAGTATTGGATGCACAAGATTGGTTAGAAACCCTAATTGGACAAGAATAAGCCTAGGGAGGACGAAAAAGACCTAATTGTTCATCCAATGACACAAACACACCTATTGGTTAGAAACCCTAATTGGACAAGAATATGCCTAAGGAGGTCAAAAATGACCTAAATGTTCATCCAATGACACAAACACAAGTATTGGACGCAAAAGATTGGTTACAAACCCTAATTGGACAAGAATAAGCCTAGGGAGGTCGAAAAAGACCTAAAAGTTCATCCAATGACACAAACACCACTATTGGATGCACAAGATTGGTTAGAAACCCTAATTGGACAAGCATAAGACTAGGGAGGTCGAAAATGACCTAAATGTTCATCCAATGACACAAACACAAGTATTGGATGCACAATATTGGTTAGAAACCCTAATTGGACAAGAATAAGCCTAGGGAGGTCGAAAATTACCTAAAAGTTCATCCAGTGACGCAAACACACCTATTGGATGCACAAGATTTGTTAGAAACCCTAATTGGACAAGAATAAGCCTAGGGAGGACGAAAATGCCCTAAATGTTCATCCAATGACACAAACACACCTGTTGGATGCACAAGATTTGTTAGAAACCCTAATTGGACAACAATAAGCCTAGGGAGGTCGAAAATGACCTAAAAGTTAATCCATAGACACAAACACACCTATTGGATGCACAAGATTGGTTAGAAACCCTACTTGGACAAGAATAAGCCTAGGGAGAACGAAAATGTCCTAATTGTTCATCCAATGACACAAACAAACCTATTGGATGCACAAGATTGGTTAAAAACCCTAATTTGATAAGAGTAAGCCTAGGGAGGTCCAAAATGACCTAAATGTTCATCCAATGACACAAACACAAGTATTGGATGCACAAGATTGGTTAGAAACCCTAATTGGACAAGAATAAGCCTAGGGAGGACGAAAAAGACCTAATTGTTCATCCAATGACACAAACACACCTATTGGTTAGAAACCCTAATTGGAGAAGAATATGCCTAAGGAGGTCGAAAATGACCTAAATGTTCATCCAATGACACAAACACAAGTATTGGATCCACAAGATTGGTTAGAAACCCTAATTGGACAAGAATAAGCCTAGGGAGGTCGAAAAAGACCTAAAAGTTCATCCAATGACACAAACACACCTATTGGATGCACAAGATTGGTTAGAAACCCTAATTGGACAAGAATAAGCCTAGGGTGGTCGAAAATTACCTAAAAGTTCATCCAATGACAGAAACACACCTATTGGATGCACAAGATTTGTTAGAAACCCTAATTGGACAAGAATAAGCCTAGGGAGGACGAAAATGCCCTAAATGTTCATCCAATGACACAAACACACCTATTGGATGCACAAGATTTGTTAGAAACCCTAATTGGACAGGAATAAGCCTAGGGAGGTCGAAAATGACCTAAAAGTTCATCCAATTACACAAACACACCTATTGGATGCACAAGATTTGTTAGAAACCCTAATTGGACAAGAATAAGCCTAGGGAGGACGAAAATGCCCTAAATGTTCATCCAATGACACAAACACACCTATTGGATGCACAAGATTTGTTAGAAACCCTAATTGGACAAGAATAAGCCTAGGGAGGTCGAAAATGACCTAAAAGTTCATCCAATGACGTAAACACACCTATTGGATGCACAAGATTGGTTAGAAACCGTAATTGGACAAGAAAAAGCCTAGGGAGAACGAAAATGACCTAATTGTTCATCCAATGACACAAACACACCTATTGGATGCACAAGATTGGTTAGAAACCCTAATTGGACAAGAATAAGCCTAGGGAGGTCGAAAATGACCTAAAAGTTCATCCAATGACACAAACACACCTATTGGATGCACAAGATTGGTTAGAAACCCTAATTGGACAAGAATAAGCCTAGGGAGCTCGAAAATGAGCTAAAAGTTCATCGAATGACACAAACACATCTATTGGATGCACAAGATTTGTTAGAAACCCTAATTGGAAAAGAATAAGCCTAGGGAGAACGAAAATGACCTAATTGTTCATCCAATGACACAAACACACCTATTGGATGCCCAAGAATTGTTAGAAACCCTAATTGGACAAGAATAAGCCTAGGGAGGTCGAAAATGACCTAAAAGTTCATCCAATGACACAAACACACCTATTGGATGCACAAGATTGGTTAGAAACCCTAATTGGACAAGAATAAGCCTGGGGAGAACAAAAATGACCTAATTGTTCATCCAATGACACAAACACACCTATAGGATGCCCAAGATTGGTTAGAAACCCTAATTAGACAAGAATAAGCCTAGGGAGGTCGAAAATGAACTAAATGTGCATCCAATGACACAAACACAAGTATTGGATGCACAAGATTGGTTAGAAACCCTAATTGGACAAGAATAAGCCTAGGGAGCTCGAAAATGAGCTAAAAGTTCATCGAATGACACAAACACATCTATTGGATGCACAAGATTGGTTAGAAACCCTAATTGGACAAGAATAAGCCTAGGGAGGTCGAAAATGACCTAAAAGTTCATCCAATGACACAAACACACCTATTGGATGCACAAGATTGGTTAGAAACCCTAATTGGACAAGAATAAGCCTGGGGAGAAAAAAAATGACCTAATTGTTCATCCAATGACTCAAACACACCTATATGATGCCCAAGATTGGTTAGAAACCCTAATTAGACAAGAATAAGCCTAGGGAGGTCGAAAATGAACTAAATGTGCATCCAATGACACAAACACAAGTATTGGATGCACAAGATTGGTTAGAAACCCTAATTGGACAAGAATAAGCCTAAGGAAGTCGAAAATGACCTAAAAGTTCATCCAATGACACAAACACAAGTATTGGATGCACAAGATTGGTTAGAAACCCTAATTGGACAAGAATAAGCCTAGGGAGGTCGAAAATGACCTAAAAGTTCATCCAATGACACAAACACACCTATTGGATGCACAAGATTGGTTAGAAACCCTAATTGGACAAGAATAAGCCTAGGGAGGTCGAAAATGACCTAAATGTTCATCCAATGACACAAACACACCTATTGGATGCACAAGATTTGTTAGAAACCCTAATTGGACAAGAATAAGCCTAGGGAGGTCGAAAATGACCTAAATGTTCATCCAATGACACAAACACACCTATTGGATGCACAAGATTGGTTAGAAACCCTACTTGGACAAGAATAAGCCTAGGGAGAACGAAAATGTCCTAATTGTTCATCCAATGACACAAACACACCTATTGGATGCACAAGATTGGTTAGAAACCCTAATTGGACAAGCATAAGACTAGGGAGGTCGAAAATGACCTAAATGTTCATCCAATGACACAAACACAAGTATTGGATGCACAATATTGGTTAGAAACCCTAATTGGACAAGAATAAGCCTAGGGAGGACGAAAAAGACCTAATTGTTCATCCAATGACACAAACACACCTATTGGTTAGAAACCCTAATTGGACAAGAATATGCCTAAGGAGGTCAAAAATGACCTAAATGTTCATCCAATGACACAAACACAAGTATTGGACGCACAAGATTGGTTAGAAACCCTAATTGGACAAGAATAAGCCTAGGGAGGACGAAAAAGACCTAAAAGTTCATCCAATGACACAAACACCACTATTGGATGCACAAGATTGGTTAGAAACCCTAATTGGACAAGCATAAGACTAGGGAGGTCGAAAATGACCTAAATGTTCATCCAATGACACAAACACAAGTATTGGATGCACAATATTGGTTAGAAACCCTAATTGGACAAGAATAAGCCTAGGGAGGTCGAAAAAGACCTAAAAGTTCATCCAATGACACAAACATAACTATTGGATGCACAAGATTGGTTAGAAACCCTAATTGGACAAAAATAAGCCTAGGGAGGTCTAATATGACCTAAATGTTCATCCAATGACACAAACACGAGTATTGGACGCACAAGATTGGTTAGAAACCCTAATTGGACAAGAATAAGCCTAGGGAGGTCGAAAATGATCTAAATGTTCATACAAGACACAAACACCACTATTGGATGCACAAGATTGGTTAGAAACCCTAATTGGACAAGCATAAGACTAGGGAGGTCGAAAATGACCTAAATGTTCATCCAATGACACAAACACAAGTATTGGATGCACAATATTGGTTAGAAACCCTAATTGGACAAGAATAAGACTAGGGAGGTCGAAAATTACCTCAAAGTTCATCCAGTGACACAAACACACCTATTGGATGCACAAGATTTGTTAGAAACCCTAATTGGACAAGAATAAGCCTAGGGAGGACGAAAATGCCCTAAATGTTCATCCAATGACACAAACACACCTATTGGATGCACAAGATTTGTTAGAAACCCTAATTGGACAAGAATAAGCCTAGGGAGGTCGAAAATGACCTAAAAGTTAATCCAATGACAAAAACACACCTATTGGATGCACAAGATTGGTTAGAAACCCTACTTGGACAAGAATAAGCCTAGGGAGAACGAAAATGTCCTAATTGTTCATCCAATGACACAAACAAACCTATTGGATGCACAAGATTGGTTCAAAACCCTAATTGGATAAGAATAAGCCTAGGGAGGTCCAAAATGACATAAATGTTCATCCAATGACACAAACACAAGTATTGGATGCACAAGATTGGTTAGAAACCCTAATTGGACAAGAATAAGCCTAGGGAGGACGAAAAAGACCTAATTGTTCATCCAATGACACAAACACACCTATTGGATGCACAAGATTGGTTAGAAACCCTAATTGGACAAGCATAAGACTAGGGAGGTCGAAAATGACCTAAATGTTCATCCAATGACACAAACACAAGTATTGGATGCACAATATTGGTTAGAAACCCTAATTGGACAAGAATAAGCCTAGGGAGGTCGAAAATTACCTAAAAGTTCATCCAGTGACGCAAACACACCTATTGGATGCACAAGATTTGTTAGAAACCCTAATTGGACAAGAATAAGCCTAGGGAGGACGAAAAAGACCTAATTGTTCATCCAATGACACAAACACACCTATTGGTTAGAAACCCTAATTGGACAAGAATATGCCTAAGGAGGTCAAAAATGACCTAAATGTTCATCCAATGACACAAACACAAGTATTGGACGCACAAGATTGGTTACAAACCCTAATTGGACAAGAATAAGCCTAGGGAGGTCGAAAAAGACCTAAAAGTTCATCCAATGACACAAACACCACTATTGGATGCACAAGATTGGTTAGAAACCCTAATTGGACAAGCATAAGACTAGGGAGGTTGAAAATGACCTAAATGTTCATCCAATGACACAAACACAAGTATTGGATGCACAATATTGGTTAGAAACCCTAATTGGACAAGAATAAGCCTAGGGAGGTCGAAAATTACCTAAAAGTTCATCCAGTGACGCAAACACACCTATTGGATGCACAAGATTTGTTAGAAACCCTAATTGGACAAGAATAAGCCTAGGGAGGACGAAAATGTACTAAATGTTCATCCAATGACACAAACACACCTATTGGATGCACAAGATTTGTTAGAAACCCTAATTAGACAAGAATAAGCCTAGGGAGGACGAAAATGCCCTAAATGTTCATCCAATGACCCAAACACACCTGTTGGATGCACAAGATTTGTTAGAAACCCTAATTGGACAAGAATAAGCCTAGGGAGGTCGAAAATGACCTAAAAGTTAATCCATACACACAAACACACCTATTGGATGCACAAGATTGGTTAGAAACCCTACTTGGACAAGAATAAGCCTAGGGAGAACGAAAATGTCCTAATTGTTCATCCAATGACACAAACAAACCTATTGGATGCACAAGATTGGTTAGAAACCCTAATTGGACAAGAATAAGCCTAGGGAGAACGAAAATGACTTAATTGTTCATCCAATGACACAAACACGAGTATTTGATGCACAAGATTGGTTAGAAACCCTAATTGGATAAGAATAAGCCTAGGGAGGTCGAAAATTACCTAAAAGTTCATCCAGTGACATAAACACACCTATTGGACGCACAAGATTTGTTAGAAACCCTAATTGGACAAGAATAAGCCTAGGGAGGACGAAAATGCCCTAAATGTTCATCCAATGACACAAACAGACCTATTGGACGCACAAGATTTGTTAGAAACCCTAATTCGACAAGAATAAGCCTAGGGAGGACGAAAATGCCCTAAATGTTCATCCAATGACACAAACACAAGTATTGGATGCACAAGATTGGTTAGAAACCCTAATTGGACAAGAATAAGCCTAGGGAGGACGAAAAAGACCTAATTGTTCATCCAATGACACAAACACACCTATTGGATGCACAAGATTGGTTAGAAACCCTACTTTGACAAGAATAAGCCTAGGGAGAACGAAAATGTCCTAATTGTTCATCCAATAACACAAACAAACCTATTGGATGCACAAGATTGGTTAAAAACCCTAATTAGATAAGAATAAGCCTAGGGAGGTCCAAAATGACCTAAATGTTCATCCAATGACACAAACACAAGTATTGGATGCACAAGATTGGTTAGAAACCCTAATTGGACAAGAATAAGCCTAGGGAAGACGAAAAAGACCTAATTGTTCATCCAATGACACAAACACACCTATTGGTTAGAAACCCTAATTGGACAAGAATATGCCTAAGGAGGTCAAAAATGACCTAAATGTTCATCCAATGACACAAACACAAGTATTGGACGCACAAGATTGGTTACAAACCCTAATTGGACAAGAATAAGCCTAGGGAGGTCGAAAAAGACCTAAAAGTTCATCCAATGACACAAACACCACTATTGGATGCACAAGATTGGTTAGAAACCCTAATTGGACAAGCATAAGACTAGGGAGGTCGAAAATGACCTAAATGTTCATCCAATGACACAAACACAAGTATTGGATGCACAAGATTGGTTAGAAACCCTAATTGGACAAGAATAAGCCTAGGGAGGTCGAAAATTACCTAAAAGTTCATCCAGTGACGCAAACACACCTATTGGATGCACAAGATTTGTTAGAAACCCTAATTGGACAAGAATAAGCCTAGGGAGGACGAAAATGCCCTAAATGTTCATCCAATGACACAAACACACCTATTGGATGCACAAGATTTGTTAGAAACCCTAATTGGACAAGAATAAGCCTAGGGAGGTCGAAAATGACCTAAAAGTTCATCCAATGACGTAAACACACCTATTGGATGCACAAGATTGGTTAGAAACCGTAATTGGACAAGAAAAAGCCTAGGGAGAACGAAAATGACCTAATTGTTCATCCAATGACACAAACACACCTATTGGATGCACAAGATTGGTTAGAAACCCTAATTGGACAAGAATAAGCCTAGGGAGGTCGAAAATGACCTAAAAGTTCATCCAATGACACAAACACACTTATTGGATGCACAAGATTTGTTAGAAACCCTAATTGGACAAGAATAAGCCTAGGGAGGTCGAAAATGACCTAAAAGTTCATCCAATGACACAAACACACCTATTGGATCCACAAGATTTATTAGAAACCCTAATTGGACAAGAATAAGCCTTGGGAAGTCGAAAAGTACCAAAAAGTTCATCCAATGACACAAACATAACTATTGGATGCACAAGATTCGTTAGCAACCGTAATTGGACAAGAATAAGCCTAGGGAGGTCAAAAATGACCTAAATGTTCATCCAATGACACAAACACACCTATTGGATGCACAAGATTTGTTAGAAACCCTAATTGGACAAGAATAAGCCTAGGGAGGTCGAAAATGACCTAAAAGTTCATCCAGTGACACAAACACACCTATTGGATGCACAAGATTTGTTAGAAACCCTAATTGGACAAGAATAAGCCTAGGGAGGACGAAAATGCCCTAAATGTTCATCCAATGACACAAACACACCTATTGGATGCACAAGATTTGTTAGAAACCCTAATTGGACAAGAATAAGCCTAGGGAGGTCGAAAATGACCTAAAAGTTAATCCAATGACAAAAACACACCTATTGGATGCACAAGATTGGTTAGAAACCCTACTTGGACAAGAATAAGCCTAGGGAGAACGAAAATGTCCTAATTGTTCATCCAATGACACAAACAAACCTATTGGATGCACAAGATTGGTTCAAAACCCTAATTGGATAAGAATAAGCCTAGGGAGGTCCAAAATGACATAAATGTTCATCCAATGACACAAACACAAGTATTGGATGCACAAGATTGGTTAGAAACCCTAATTGGACAAGAATAAGCCTAGGGAGGACGAAAAAGACCTAATTGTTCATCCAATGACACAAACACACCTATTGGATGCACAATCCCTAATTGGAAAAGAATATGCCTAAGGAGGTCAAAAATGACCTAAATGTTCAACCAATGACACAAACACAAGTATTGGATGCACAAGATTGGTTACAAACCCTAATTGGACAAGAATAAGCCTAGGGAGGTCGAAAAAGACCTAAAAGTTCGTCCAATGACACAAACACAACTATTGGATGCACAAGATTGGTTAGAAACCCTAATTGGACAAAAATAAGCCTAGGGAGGTCTAATATGACCTAAATGTTCATCCAATGACACAAACACAAGTATTCGACGCACAAGATTGGTTAGAAACCCTAATTGGACAAGAATAAGCCTAGGGAGGTCGAAAATGACCTAAATGTTCATCCTAGACACAAACACCACTATTGGATGCACAAGATTGGTTAGAAACCCTAATTGGACAAGCATAAGACTAGGGAGGTCGAAAATGACCTAAATGTTCATCCAATGACACAAACACAAGTATTGGATGCACAATATTGGTTAGAAACCCTAATTGGACAAGAATAAGCCTAGGGAGGTCGAAAATTACCTAAAAGTTCATCCAGTGACGCAAACACACCTATTGGATGCACAAGATTTGTTAGAAACCCTAATTGGACAAGAATAAGCCTAGGGAGGACGAAAAAGACCTAATTGTTCATCCAATGACACAAACACACCTATTGGTTAGAAACCCTAATTGGACAAGAATATGCCTAAGGAGGTCAAAAATGACCTAAATGTTCATCCAATGACACAAACACAAGTATTGGACGCACAAGATTGGTTACAAACCCTAATTGGACAAGAATAAGCCTAGGGAGGTCGAAAAAGACCTAAAAGTTCATCCAATGACACAAACACCACTATTGGATGCACAAGATTGGTTAGAAACCCTAATTGGACAAGCATAAGACTAGGGAGGTTGAAAATGACCTAAATGTTCATCCAATGACACAAACACAAGTATTGGATGCACAATATTGGTTAGAAACCCTAATTGGACAAGAATAAGCCTAGGGAGGTCGAAAATTACCTAAAAGTTCATCCAGTGACGCAAACACACCTATTGGATGCACAAGATTTGTTAGAAACCCTAATTGGACAAGAATAAGCCTAGGGAGGACGAAAATGTACTAAATGTTCATCCAATGACACAAACACACCTATTGGATGCACAAGATTTGTTAGAAACCCTAATTAGACAAGAATAAGCCTAGGGAGGACGAAAATGCCCTAAATGTTCATCCAATGACCCAAACACACCTGTTGGATGCACAAGATTTGTTAGAAACCCTAATTGGACAAGAATAAGCCTAGGGAGGTCGAAAATGACCTAAAAGTTAATCCATACACACAAACACACCTATTGGATGCACAAGATTGGTTAGAAACCCTACTTGGACAAGAATAAGCCTAGGGAGAACGAAAATGTCCTAATTGTTCATCCAATGACACAAACAAACCTATTGGATGCACAAGATTGGTTAGAAACCCTAATTGGACAAGAATAAGCCTAGGGAGAACGAAAATGACTTAATTGTTCATCCAATGACACAAACACGAGTATTTGATGCACAAGATTGGTTAGAAACCCTAATTGGATAAGAATAAGCCTAGGGAGGTCGAAAATTACCTAAAAGTTCATCCAGTGACATAAACACACCTATTGGACGCACAAGATTTGTTAGAAACCCTAATTGGACAAGAATAAGCCTAGGGAGGACGAAAATGCCCTAAATGTTCATCCAATGACACAAACAGACCTATTGGACGCACAAGATTTGTTAGAAACCCTAATTCGACAAGAATAAGCCTAGGGAGGACGAAAATGCCCTAAATGTTCATCCAATGACACAAACACAAGTATTGGATGCACAAGATTGGTTAGAAACCCTAATTGGACAAGAATAAGCCTAGGGAGGACGAAAAAGACCTAATTGTTCATCCAATGACACAAACACACCTATTGGATGCACAAGATTGGTTAGAAACCCTACTTTGACAAGAATAAGCCTAGGGAGAACGAAAATGTCCTAATTGTTCATCCAATAACACAAACAAACCTATTGGATGCACAAGATTGGTTAAAAACCCTAATTAGATAAGAATAAGCCTAGGGAGGTCCAAAATGACCTAAATGTTCATCCAATGACACAAACACAAGTATTGGATGCACAAGATTGGTTAGAAACCCTAATTGGACAAGAATAAGCCTAGGGAAGACGAAAAAGACCTAATTGTTCATCCAATGACACAAACACACCTATTGGTTAGAAACCCTAATTGGACAAGAATATGCCTAAGGAGGTCAAAAATGACCTAAATGTTCATCCAATGACACAAACACAAGTATTGGATGCACAAGATTGGTTACAAACCCTAATTGGACAAGAATAAGCCTAGGGAGGTCGAAAAAGACCTAAAAGTTCATCCAATGACACAAACATAACTATTGGATGCACAAGATTGGTTAGAAACCCTAATTGGACAAAAATAAGCCTAGGGAGGTCTAATATGACCTAAATGTTCATCCAATGACACAAACACGAGTATTGGACGCACAAGATTGGTTAGAAACCCTAATTGGACAAGAATAAGCCTAGGGAGGTCGAAAATGATCTAAATGTTCATACAAGACACAAACACCACTATTGGATGCACAAGATTGGTTAGAAACCCTAGTTGGACAAGCATAAGACTAGGGAGGTCGAAAATGACCTAAATGTTCATCCAATGACACAAACACAAGTATTGGATGCACAATATTGGTTAGAAACCCTAATTGGACAAGAATAAGCCTAGGGAGGTCGAAAATTACCTCAAAGTTCATCCAGTGACACAAACACACCTATTGGATGCACAAGATTTGTTAGAAACCCTAATTGGACAAGAATAAGTCTAGGGAGGACGAAAATGCGCTAAATGTTCATCCAATGACACAAACACACCTATTGGATGCACAAGATTTGTTAGAAACCCTAATTGGACAAGAATAAGCCTAGGGAGGTCGAAAATGACCTAAAAGTTAATCCATAGACACAAACACACCTATTGGATGCACAAGATTGGTTAGAAACCCTACTTGGACAAGAATAAGCCTAGGGAGAACGAAAATGTCCTAATTGTTCATCCAATGACACAAACAAACCTATTGGATGCACAAGATTGGTTAAAAACCCTAATTTGATAAGAGTAAGCCTAGGGAGGTCCAAAATGACCTAAATGTTCATCCAATGACACAAACACAAGTATTGGATGCACAAGATTGGTTAGAAACCCTAATTGGACAAGAATAAGCCTAGGGTGGACGAAAAAGACCTAATTTTTCATCCAATGAAACAAACACACCTATTGGTTAGAAACCCTAATTGGACAAGAATATGCCTAAGGAGGTCAAAAATGACCTAAATGTTCATCCAATGACACAAACACAAGTATTGGATGCACAAGATTGGTTACAAACCCTAATTGGACAAGAATAAGCCTAGGGAGGTCGAAAAAGACCTAAAATTTCATCCAATGACACAAACATAACTATTGGATGCACAAGATTGGTTAGAAACCCTAATTGGACAAAAATAAGCCTAGGGAGGTCTAATATGACCTAAATGTTCATCCAATGACACAAACACGAGTATTGGACGCACAAGATTGGTTAGAAACCCTAATTGGACAAGAATAAGCCTAGGGAGGTCGAAAATGATCTAAATGTTCATACAAGACACAAACACCACTATTGGATGCACAAGATTGGTTAGAAACCCTAATTGGACAAGCATAAGACTAGGGAGGTCGAAAATGACCTAAATGTTCATCCAATGACACAAACACAAGTATTGGATGCACAATATTGGTTAGAAACCCTAATTGGACAAGAATAAGCCTAGGGAGGTCAAAAAGACCTAATTGTTCATCCAATGACACAAACACACCTATTGGTTAGAAACCCTAATTGGAGAAGAATATGCCTAAGGAGGTCGAAAATGACCTAAATGTTCATCCAATGACACAAACACAAGTATTGGATCCACAAGATTGGTTAGAAACCCTAATTGGACAAGAATAAGCCTAGGGAGGTCCAAAAAGACCTAAAAGTTCATCCAATGACACAAACACACCTATTGGATGCACAAGATTGGTTAGAAACCCTAATTGGACAAGAATAAGCCTAGGGTGGTCGAAAATTACCTAAAAGTTCATCCAATGACACAAACACACCTATTGGATGCACAAGATTTGTTAGAAACCCTAATTGGACAAGAATAAGCCTAGGGAGAACGAAAATGCCCTAAATGTTCATCCAATGACACAAACACACCTATTGGATGCACAAGATTTGTTAGAAACCCTAATTGGACAGGAATAAGCCTAGGGAGGTCGAAAATGACCTAAAAGTTCATCCAATTACACAAACACACCTATTGGATGCACAAGATTTGTTAGAAACCCTAATTGGACAAGAATAAGCCTAGGGAGGACGAAAATGCCCTAAATGTTCATCCAATGACACAAACACACCTATTGGATGCACAAGATTTGTTAGAAACCCTAATTGGACAGGAATAAGCCTAGGGAGGTCGAAAATGACCTAACAGTTCATCCAATGACATAAACACACCTATTGGATGCACAAGATTGGTTAGAAACCCTACTTTGATACGAATAAGCCTAGGGAGAACGAAAATGTCCTAATTGTTCATCCAATAACACAAACAAACCTATTGGATGCACAAGATTGGTTAAAAACCCTAATTGGATAAGAATAAGCCTAGGGAGGTCCAAAATGACCTAAATGTTCATCCAATGACACAAACACAAGTATTGGATGCACAAGATTGGTTAGAAACCCTAATTGGACAAGAATAAGCCTAGGGAGGACGAAAAAGACCTAATTGTTCATCCAATGACACAAACACACCTATTGGTTAGAAACCCTAATTGGACAAGAATATGCCTAAGGAGGTCAAAAATGACCTAAATGTTCATCCAATGACACAAACACAAGTATTGGACGCACAAGATTGGTTAGAAACCCTACTTGGACAAGAATAAGCCTAGGGAGAACGAAAATGTCCTAATTGTTCATCCAATGACACAAACAAACCTATTGGATGCACAAGATTGGTTAAAAACCCTAATTTGATAAGAGTAAGCCTAGGGAGGTCCAAAATGACCTAAATGTTCATCCAATGACACAAACACAAGTATTGGATGCACAAGATTGGTTAGAAACCCTAATTGGACAAGAATAAGCCTAGGGAGGACGAAAAAGACCTAATTGTTCATCCAATGACACAAACACACCTATTGGTTAGAAACCCTAATTGGACAAGAATATGCCTAAGGAGGTCAAAAATGACCTAAATGTTCATCCAATGACACAAACACAAGTATTGGACGCAAAAGATTGGTTACAAACCCTAATTGGACAAGAATAAGCCTAGGGAGGTCGAAAAAGACCTAAAAGTTCATCCAATGACACAAACACCACTATTGGATGCACAAGATTGGTTAGAAACCCTAATTGGACAAGCATAAGACTAGGGAGGTCGAAAATGACCTAAATGTTCATCCAATGACACAAACACAAGTATTGGATGCACAATATTGGTTAGAAACCCTAATTGGACAAGAATAAGCCTAGGGAGGTCGAAAATTACCTAAAAGTTCATCCAGTGACGCAAACACACCTATTGGATGCACAAGATTTGTTAGAAACCCTAATTGGACAAGAATAAGCCTAGGGAGGACGAAAATGCCCTAAATGTTCATCCAATGACACAAACACACCTGTTGGATGCACAAGATTTGTTAGAAACCCTAATTGGACAACAATAAGCCTAGGGAGGTCGAAAATGACCTAAAAGTTAATCCATAGACACAAACACACCTATTGGATGCACAAGATTGGTTAGAAACCCTACTTGGACAAGAATAAGCCTAGGGAGAACGAAAATGTCCTAATTGTTCATCCAATGACACAAACAAACCTATTGGATGCACAAGATTGGTTAAAAACCCTAATTTGATAAGAGTAAGCCTAGGGAGGTCCAAAATGACCTAAATGTTCATCCAATGACACAAACACAAGTATTGGATGCACAAGATTGGTTAGAAACCCTAATTGGACAAGAATAAGCCTAGGGAGGATGAAAAAGACCTAATTGTTCATCCAATGACACAAACACACCTATTGGTTAGAAACCCTAATTGGACAAGAATATGCCTAAGGAGGTCAAAAATGACCTAAATGTTCATCCAATGACACAAACACAAGTATTGGACGCACAAGATTGGTTACAAACCCTAATTGGACAAGAATAAGCCTAGGGAGGTCGAAAAAGACCTAAAAGTTCATCCAATGACACAAACACCACTATTGGATGCACAAGATTGGTTAGAAACCCTAATTGGACAAGCATAAGACTAGGGAGGTCGAAAATGACCTAAATGTTCATCCAATGACACAAACACAAGTATTGGATGCACAATATTGGTTAGAAACCCTAATTGGACAAGAATAAGCCTAGGGAGGTCGAAAATTACCTAAAAGTTCATCCAGTGACGCAAACACACTTATTGGATGCACAAGATTTGTTAGAAACCCTAATTGGACAAGAATAAGCCTAGGGAGGACGAAAATGCCCTAAATGTTCATCCAATGACCCAAACACACCTGTTGGATGCACAAGATTTGTTAGAAACCCTAATTGGACAAGAATAAGCCTAGGGAGGTCGAAAATGACCTAAAAGTTAATCCATAGACACAAACACACCTATTGGATGCACAAGATTGGTTAGAAACCCTACTTGGACAAGAATAAGCCTAGGGAGAACGAAAATGTCCTAATTGTTCATCCAATGACACAAACAAACCTATTGGATGCACAAGATTGGTTAAAAACCCTAATTTGATAAGAGTAAGCCTAGGGAGGTCCAAAATGACCTAAATGTTCATCCAATGACACAAACACAAGTATTGGATGCACAAGATTTGTTAGAAACCCTAATTGGACAAGAATAAGCCTAGGGAGGACGAAAATGCCCTAAATGTTCATCCAATGACACAAACACACCTATTGGATGCACAAGATTTGTTAGAAACCCTAATTGGACAAGAATAAGCCTAGGGAGGTCGAAAATGACCTAAAAGTTCATCCAATGACGTAAACACACCTATTGGATGCACAAGATTGGTTAGAAACCGTAATTGGACAAGAAAAAGCCTAGGGAGAACGAAAATGACCTAATTGTTCATCCAATGACACAAACACACCTATTGGATGCACAAGATTGGTTAGAAACCCTAATTGGACAAGAATAAGCCTAGGGAGGTCGAAAATGACCTAAAAGTTCATCCAATGACACAAACACACGTATTGGATGCACAAGATTGGTTAGAAACCCTAATTGGACAAGAATAAGCCTAGGGAGCTCGAAAATGAGCTAAAAGTTCATCGAATGACACAAACACATCTATTGGATGCACAAGATTTGTTAGAAACCCTAATTGGACAAGAATAAGCCTAGGGAGGTCGAAAATGACCTAAAAGTTCATCCAATGACACAAACACACCTATTGGATGCACAAGATTGGTTAGAAACCCTAATTGGACAGGAATAAGCGTAGGGAGGACCAAAATTACCTAATTGTTCATCCAATGACACAAACACACCTATTGGATGCACAAGATTGGATAGAAACCCTATTTGGACAAGAATAAACCTAGGGAGGTCGAAAATGACCTAAATGTTCATCCAATGACACCCAGACAAGTATTGGATGCACAAGATTGGTTAAAAACCCTAATTGGACAAGGATAATCCTAGGGAGGACGAAAATCACCTAAAAGTTCATCCAATGACACAAACACATTTATTGGATGCACAATATTTGTTAAAAACCCTAATTGGACAAGAATAAGCCTAGGGAGGTCGAAAATGACCAAAATGTTCATCCAATGACATAAACACAAGTATTGGATGCACAAGATTGGTTAGAAACCCTAATTGGACAAGAATAAGCATAGGGAGGTCGAAAATGACCAAAAACATCATCCAATGACACAAACACACCTATTGGATGCACAAGATTTGTTAGAAACCCTAATTAGACAAGAATAAGCCTAGGGAGGTCGAAAATGACCTAAAAGTTCATCCAATTACACAAACACACCTATTGGATGCACAAGATTTGTTAGAAACCCTAATTGGACAAGAATAAGCCTAGGGAGGACGAAAATGCCCTAAATGTTCATCCAATGACACAAACACACCTATTGGATGCACAAGATTTGTTAGAAACCCTAATTGGACAGGAATAAGCCTAGGGAGGTCGAAAATGACCTAACAGTTCATCCAATGACACAAACACACCTATTGGATGCACAAGATTGGTTAGAAACCCTACTTTGACACGAATAAGCCTAGGGAGAACGAAAATGTCCTAATTGTTCATCCAATAACACAAACAAACCTATTGGATGCACAAGATTGGTTAAAAACCCTAATTGGATAAGAATAAGCCTAGGGAGGTCCAAAATGACCTAAATGTTCATCCAATGACACAAACACAAGTATTGGATGCACAAGATTGGTTAGAAACCCTAATTGGACAAGAATAAGCCTAGGGAGGACGAAAAAGACCTAATTGTTCATCCAATGACACAAACACACCTATTGGTTAGAAACCCTAATTGGACAAGAATATGCCTAAGGAGGTCAAAAATGACCTAAATGTTCATCCAATGACACAAACACAAGTATTGGATGCACAAGATTGGTTACAAACCCTAATTGGACAAGAATAAGCCTAGGGAGGTCGAAAAAGACCTAAAAGTTCATCCAATGACACAAACTTCACTATTGGATGAACAAGATTGGTTAGAAACCCTAATTGGACAAGCATAAGACTAGGGAGGTCGAAAATGACCTAAATGTTCATCCAAAGACACAAACACAAGTATTGGATGCACAATATTGGTTAGAAACCCTAATTGGACAAGAATAAGCCTAGGGAGGTCGAAAATTACCTAAAAGTTCATCCAGTGACGCAAACACACCTATTGGATGCACAAGATTTGTTAGAAACCTTAATTGGACAAGAATAAGCCTAGGGAGGACGAAAATGCCCTAAATGTTCATCCAATGACACAAACACACCTATTGGATGCACAAGATTTGTTAGAAATCCTAATTGGACAAGAATAAGCCTAGGGAGGTCGAAAATGACCTAAAAGTTAATCCATAGACACAAACACACCTATTGGATGCACAGGATTGGTGAGAAACCCTACTTGGACAAGAATAAGCCTAGGGAGAACGAAAATGTCCTAATTGTTCATCCAATGACACAAACAAACCTATTCGATGCACAAGATTGGTTAAAAACCCTAATTTGATAAGAGTAAGCCTAGGGAGGTCCAAAATGACCTAAATGTTCATCCAATGACACAAACACAAGTATTGGATGCACAAGATTGGTTAGAAACCCTAATTGGACAAGAATAAGCCTAGGGTGGACGAAAAAGACCTAATTGTTCATCCAATGACACAAACACACCTATTGGTTAGAAACCCTAATTGGACAAGAATATGCCTAAGGAGGTCAAAAATGACCTAAATGTTCATCCAATGACACAAACACAAGTATTGGATGCACAAGATTGGTTACAAACCCTAATTGGACAAGAATAAGCCTAGGGAGGTCGAAAAAGACCTAAAAGTTCATCCAATGACACAAACATAACTATTGGATGCACAAGATTGGTTAGAAACCCTAATTGGACAAAAATAAGCCTAGGGAGGTCTAATATGACCTAAATGTTCATCCAATGACACAAACACGAGTATTGGACGCACAAGATTGGTTAGAAACCCTAATTGGACAAGAATAAGCCTAGGGAGGTCGAAAATGATCTAAATGTTCATACAAGACACAAACACCACTATTGGATGCACAAGATTGGTTAGAAACCCTAATTGGACAAGCATAAGACTAGGGAGGTCGAAAATGACCTAAATGTTCATCCAATGACACAAACACAAGTATTGGATGCACAATATTGGTTAGTAACCCTAATTGGACAAGAATAAGCCTAGGGAGGACGAAAAAGACCTAATTGTTCATCCAATGACACAAACACACCTATTGGTTAGAAACCCTAATTGGAGAAGAATATGCCTAAGGAGGTCGAAAATGACCTAAATGTTCATCCAATGACACAAACACAAGTATTGGATCCACAAGATTGGTTAGAAACCCTAATTGGACAAGAATAAGCCTAGGGAGGTCGAAAAAGACCTAAAAGTTCATCCAATGACACAAACACACCTATTGGATGCACAAGATTGGTTAGAAACCCTAATTGGACAAGAATAAGCCTAGGGTGGTCGAAAATTACCTAAAAGTTCATCCAATGACAGAAACACACCTATTGGATGCACAAGATTTGTTAGAAACCCTAATTGGACAAGAATAAGCCTAGGGAGGACGAAAATGCCCTAAATGTTCATCCAATGACACAAACACACCTATTGGATGCACAAGATTTGTTAGAAACCCTAATTGGACAGGAATAAGCCTAGGGAGGTCGAAAATGACCTAACAGTTCATCCAATGACATAAACACACCTATTGGATGCACAAGATTGGTTAGAAACCCTACTTTGATACGAATAAGCCTAGGGAGAACGAAAATGTCCTAATTGTTCATCCAATAACACAAACAAACCTATTGGATGCACAAGATTGGTTAAAAACCCTAATTGGATAAGAATAAGCCTAGGGAGGTCCAAAATGACCTAAATGTTCATCCAATGACACAAACACAAGTATTGGATGCACAAGATTGGTTAGAAACCCTAATTGGACAAGAATAAGCCTAGGGAGGACGAAAAAGACCTAATTGTTCATCCAATGACACAAACACCCCTATTGGTTAGAAACCCTAATTGGACAAGAATATGCCTAAGGAGGTCAAAAATGACCTAAATGTTCATCCAATGACACAAACACAAGTATTGGACGCACAAGATTGGTTACAAACCCTAATTGGACAAGAATAAGCCTAGGGAGGTCGAAAAAGACCTAAAAGTTCATCCAATGACACAAACACCACTATTGGATGCACAAGATTGGTTAGAAACCCTAATTGGACAAGCATAAGACTAGGGAGGTCGAAAATGACCTAAATGTTCATCCAATGACACAAACACAAGTATTGGATGCACAAGATTGGTTAGAAACCCTAATTGGACAAGAATAAGCCTAGGGAGGACGAAAAAGACCTAATTGTTCATCCAATGACACAAACACACCTATTGGTTAGAAACCCTAATTGGACAAGAATATGCCTAAGGAGGTCAAAAATGACCTAAATGTTCATCCAATGACACAAACACAAGTATTGGACGCACAAGATTGGTTACAAACCCTAATTGGACAAGAATAAGCCTAGGGAGGTCGAAAAAGACCTAAAAGTTCATCCAATGACACAAACACAACTATTGGATGCACAAGATTGGTTAGAAACCCTAATTGGACAAGCATAAGACTAGGGAGGTCGAAAATGACCTAAATGTTCATCCAATGACACAAACACAAGTATTGGATGCACAATATTGGTTAGAAACCCTAATTGGACAAGAATAAGCCTAGGGAGGTCGAAAATTACCTAAAAGTTCATCCAGTGACACAAACACACCTATTGGATGCACAAGATTTGTTAGAAACCCTAATTGGACAAGAATAAGCCTAGGGAGGACGAAAATGCCCTAAATGTTCATCCAATGACACAAACACACCTATTGGATGCACAAGATTGGTTAGAAACCCTAATTGGACAAGAATAAGCCTAGGGTGGTCGAAAATTACCTAAAAGTTCATCCAATGACACAAACACACCTATTGGATGCACAAGATTTGTTAGAAACCCTAATTGGACAAGAATAAGCCTAGGGAGGACGAAAATGCCCTAAATGTTCATCCAATGACACAAACACACCTATTGGATGCACAAGATTTGTTAGAAACCCTAATTGGACAGGAATAAGCCTAGGGAGGTCGAAAATGACCTAAAAGTTCATCCAATTACACAAACACACCTATTGGATGCACAAGATTTGTTAGAAACCCTAATTGGACAAGAATAAGCCTAGGGAGGACGAAAATGCCCAAAATGTTCATCCAATGACACAAACACACCTATTGGATGCACAAGATTTGTTAGAAACCTTAATTGGACAAGAATAAGCCTAGGGAGGACGAAAATGCCCTAAATGTTCATCCAATGACACAAACACACCTATTGGATACACAAGATTTGTTAGAAATCCTAATTGGACAAGAATAAGCCTAGGGAGGTCGAAAATGACCTAAAAGTTAATCCATAGACACAATCACACCTATTGGATGCACAAGATTGGTGAGAAACCCTACTTGGACAAGAATAAGCCTAGGGAGAACGAAAATGTCCTAATTGTTCATCCAATGACACAAACAAACCTATTGGATGCACAAGATTGGTTAAAAACCCTAATTTCATAAGAGTAAGCCTAGGGAGGTCCAAAATGACCTAAATGTTCATCCAATGACACAAACACAAGTATTGGATGCACAAGATTGGTTAGAAACCCTAATTGGACAAGAATAAGCCTAGGGTGGACGAAAAAGACCTAATTGTTCATCCAATGACACAAACACACCTATTGGTTAGAAACCCTAATTGGACAAGAATAAGCCTAGGGAGGACGAAAATGCCCAAAATGTTCATCCAATGACACAAACACACCTATTGGATGCACAAGATTGGTTAGAAACCTTAATTGGACAAGAATAAGCCTAGGGAGGACGAAAATGCCCTAAATGTTCATCCAATGACACAAACACACCTATTGGATGCACAAGATTTGTTAGAAATCCTAATTGGACAAGAATAAGCCTAGGGAGGTCGAAAATGACCTAAAAGTTAATCCATAGACACAATCACACCTATTGGATGCACAAGATTGGTGAGAAACCCTACTTGGACAAGAATAAGCCTAGGGAGAACGAAAATGTCCTAATTGTTCATCCAATGACACAAACAAACCTATTGGATGCACAAGATTGGTTAAAAACCCTAATTTGATAAGAGTAAGCCTAGGGAGGTCCAAAATGACCTAAATGTTCATCCAATGACACAAACACAAGTATTGGATGCACAAGATTGGTTAGAAACCCTAATTGGACAAGAATAAGCCTAGGGTGGACGAAAAAGACCTAATTGTTCATCCAATGACACAAACACACCTATTGGTTAGAAACCCTAATTGGACAAGAATATGCCTAAGGAGGTCAAAAATGACCTAAATGTTCATCCAATGACACAAACACAAGTATTGGATGCACAAGATTGGTTACAAACCCTAATTGGACAAGAATAAGCCTAGGGAGGTCGAAAAAGACCTAAAAGTTCATCCAATGACACAAACACACCTATTGGATGCACAAGATTGGTTAGAAACCCTAATTGGACAAAAATAAGCCTAGGGAGGTCTAATATGACCTAAATGTTCATCCAATGACACAAACACGAGTATTGGACGCACAAGATTGGTTAGAAACCCTAATTGGACAAGAATAAGCCTAGGGAGGTCGAAAATTACCTAAAAGTTCATCCAGTGACCCAAACACACCTATTGGATGCACAAGATTTGTTAGAAACCCTAATTGGACAAGAATAAGCCTAGGGAGGACGAAAATGTACTAAATGTTCATCCAATGACACAAACACACCTATTGGATGCACAAGATTTGTTAGAAACCCTAATTGGACAAGAATAAACCTAGGGAGGTCGAAAATGACCTAAAAAGTTCATCCAATGACACAAATACAAATATATTGGTTGCACAAGATTGGTTAGAAACCCTACTTGGACAAGAATAAGCCTAGGGAGAACGAAAATGACCTAATTGTTCATCCAATGACACAAACAAACCTATTGGATGCACAAGATTGGTTAGAAACCCTAATTGGATAAGAATAAGCCTAGGGAGGTCGAAAATGACCTAAATGTTCATCCAATGACACAAACACAAGTATTGGATGCACAAGATTGGTTAGAAACCCTAATAGGACAAGAATAAGCCTAGGGAGGACGAAAAAGACCTAATTGTTCATGCAATGACACAAACACACCTATTGGATGCACAAGAGTGGTTAGACACCCTAATTGAACAAGAATAAGCCTAGCGAGGTCGAAAATTACCTAAAAGTTCATCCAGTGACCCAAACACACCTATTGGATGCACAAGATTTGTTAGAAACCCTAATTGGACAAGAATAAGCCTAGGGAGGACGAAAATGTACTAAATGTTAATCCAATGACACAAACAACACCTATTGGATGCACAAGATTTGTTAGAAACCCTAATTGGACAAGAATAAGCCTAGGGAGGTCGAAAATGACCTAAAAAGTTCATCCAATGACACAAACACACATATTGGATGCACAAGATTGGTTAGAAACCCTACTTGTACAAGAATAAGCCTAGGGAGAACGAAAATGACCTAATTGTTCATCCAATGACACAAACAAACCTATTGGATGCACAAGATTGGTTAGAAACCCTAATTGGATAAGAATATGCCTAAGGAGGTCCAAAATGACCTAAATGTTCATCCAATGACACAAACACAAGTGTTGGATGCACAAGATTGGTTAGAAACCCTAATTGGACAAGAATAAGCCTAGGGAGGTCGAAAAAGACATAAAAGTTCATCCAATGACACAAACACAACTATTGGATGCACAAGATTGGTTAGAAACCTTAATTGGACAAAAATAAGCCTAGGGAGGTCTAATATGACCTAAATGTTCATCCAATGACACAAACACGAGTATTGGATGCACAAGATTGGCTAGAAACCCTAATTGGACAAGAATAAGCCTAGGGAGGTCGAAAATGACCTAAATGTTCATCCAATGACACAAACACAAGTATTGGATGCACAATATTGGTTAGAAACCCTAATTGGACAAGAATAAGCCTAGGGAGGTCGAAAAGTACCTAAAAGTTCATCCAATGACACAAACACAACTATTGGATGCACAAGTTTGGCTAGAAACCCTAATTGGACAAGAATAAGCCTCGGGAGAAGGAAAATGACCTAATTGTTCATCCAATGACACAAACACACCTATTGGATGCCCAAGATTGGTTAGAAACCCTAATTAGATAAGAATAAGCCTAGGGAGGTCGAAAATGACCTAAATGTTCAACCAATGACACAAACACAAGTATTGGATGCACAAGATTGGTTAGAAACCCTAATTGGACAAGAATAAGCCTAGGGAGGACGAAAAAGACCTAATTGTTCATGCAATGACACAAACACACCTATTGGATGCACAAGAGTGGTTAGACACCCTAATTGAACAAGAATAAGCCTAGCGAGGTCGAAAATTACCTAATAGTTCATCCAGTGACCCAAACACACCTATTGGATGCACAAGATTTGTTAGAAACCCTAATTGGACAAGAATAAGCCTAGGGAGGACGAAAATGTACTAAATGTTAATCCAATGACACAAACACACCTATTGGATGCACAAGATTTGTTAGAAACCCTAATTGGACAAGAATAAGCCTAGGGAGGACGAAAATGCCCTAAATGTTCATCCAATGACACAAACACACCTATTGGATACACAAGATTGGTTAGAAACCCTAATTGAACAAGAATAAGCCTAGGGAGGTCGAAAATTACCTAAAAGTTCATCCAGTGACCCAAACACACCTATTGGATGCACAAGATTTGTTAGAAACCCTAATTGGACAAGAATAAACCTAGGGAGGTCGAAAATGACCTAAAAAGTTCATCCAATGACACAAATACAAATATATTGGATGCACAAGATTGGTTAGAAACCCTACTTGGACAAGAATAAGCCTAGGGAGAACGAAAATGACCTAATTGTTCATCCAATGACACAAACAAACCTATTGGATGCACAAGATTGGTTAGAAACCCTAATTGGATAAGAATAAGCCTAGGGAGGTCGAAAATGACCTAAATGATCATCCAATGACACAAACACAAGTATTGGATGCACAAGATTGGTTAGAAACCCTAACTGGACAAGAATAAGCCTAGGGAGGTCGAAAAAGACCTAAAAGTTCATCCAATGACACAAACACACCTATTGGATGCACAAGATTGGTTACAAACCCTAATTGGACAAGAATAAGCCTAGGGAGGTCGAAAAAGACCTAAAAGTTCATCCAATGACACAAGCACCACTATTGGATGCACAAGATTGGTTAGAAACCCTAATTGGACAAGCATAAGACTAGGGAGGTCGAAAATGACCTAAATGTTCATCCAATGACACAAACACAAGTATTGGATGCACAATATTGGTTAGAAACCCTAATTGGACAAGAATAAGCCTAGGGAGGTCGAAAATTACCTAAAAGTTCATCCAGTGACGCAAACACACCTATTGGATGCACAAGATTTGTTAGTAACCCTAATTGGACAAGAATAAGCCTAGGGAGGACGAAAATGCCCTAAATGTTCATCCAATGACACAAACACACCTGTTGGATGCACAAGATTTGTTAGAAACCCTAATTGGATAAGAATAAGCCTAGGGAGGTCCAAAATGACCTAAATGTTCATCCAATGACACAAACACAAGTATTGGATGCACAAGATTGGTTAGAAACCCTAATTGGACAAGAATAAGCCTAGGGAGGACCAAAAAGACCTAATTGTTCATCCAATGACACAAACACACCTATTGGTTAGAAACCCTAATTGGACAAGAATATGCCTAAGGAGGTCAAAAATGACCTAAATGTTCATCCAATGACACAAACACAAGTATTGGACGCACAAGATTGGTTACAAACCCTAATTGGACAAGAATAAGCCTAGGGAGGTCGAAAAAGACCTAAAAGTTCATCCAATGACACAAACACCACTATTGGATGCACAAGATTGGTTAGAAACCCTAATTGGACAAGCATAAGACTAGGGAGGTTGAAAATGACCTAAATGTTCATCCAATGACACAAACACAAGTATTGGATGCACAATATTGGTTAGAAACCCTAATTGGACAAGAATAAGCCTAGGGAGGTCGAAAATTACCTAAAAGTTCATCCAGTGACGCAAACACACCTATTGGATGCACAAGATTTGTTAGAAACCCTAATTGGACAAGAATAAGCCTAGGGAGGACGAAAATGTACTAAATGTTCATCCAATGACACAAACACACCTATTGGATGCACAAGATTTGTTAGAAACCCTAATTAGACAAGAATAAGCCTAGGGAGGACGAAAATGCCCTAAATGTTCATCCAATGACCCAAACACACCTGTTGGATGCACAAGATTTGTTAGAAACCCTAATTGGACAAGAATAAGCCTAGGGAGGTCGAAAATGACCTAAAAGTTAATCCATACACACAAACACACCTATTGGATGCACAAGATTGGTTAGAAACCCTACTTGGACAAGAATAAGCCTAGGGAGAACGAAAATGTCCTAATTGTTCATCCAATGACACAAACAAACCTATTGGATGCACAAGATTGGTTAGAAACCCTAATTGGACAAGAATAAGCCTAGGGAGAACGAAAATGACTTAATTGTTCATCCAATGACACAAACACGAGTATTTGATGCACAAGATTGGTTAGAAACCCTAATTGGATAAGAATAAGCCTAGGGAGGTCGAAAATTACCTAAAAGTTCATCCAGTGACATAAACACACCTATTGGACGCACAAGATTTGTTAGAAACCCTAATTGGACAAGAATAAGCCTAGGGAGGACGAAAATGCCCTAAATGTTCATCCAATGACACAAACAGACCTATTGGACGCACAAGATTTGTTAGAAACCCTAATTCGACAAGAATAAGCCTAGGGAGGACGAAAATGCCCTAAATGTTCATCCAATGACACAAACACAAGTATTGGATGCACAAGATTGGTTAGAAACCCTAATTGGACAAGAATAAGCCTAGGGAGGACGAAAAAGACCTAATTGTTCATCCAATGACACAAACACACCTATTGGATGCACAAGATTGGTTAGAAACCCTACTTTGACAAGAATAAGCCTAGGGAGAACGAAAATGTCCTAATTGTTCATCCAATAACACAAACAAACCTATTGGATGCACAAGATTGGTTAAAAACCCTAATTAGATAAGAATAAGCCTAGGGAGGTCCAAAATGACCTAAATGTTCATCCAATGACACAAACACAAGTATTGGATGCACAAGATTGGTTAGAAACCCTAATTGGACAAGAATAAGCCTAGGGAAGACGAAAAAGACCTAATTGTTCATCCAATGACACAAACACACCTATTGGTTAGAAACCCTAATTGGACAAGAATATGCCTAAGGAGGTCAAAAATGACCTAAATGTTCATCCAATGACACAAACACAAGTATTGGACGCACAAGATTGGTTAGAAACCCTAATTGGACAAGAATAAGCCTAGGGAGGTCGAAAAAGACCTAAAAGTTCATCCAATGACACAAACACCACTATTGGATGCACAAGATTGGTTAGAAACCCTAATTGGACAAGCATAAGACTAGGGAGGTCGAAAATGACCTAAATGTTCATCCAATGACACAAACACAAGTATTGGATGCACAATATTGGTTAGAAACCCTAATTGGACAAGAATAAGCCTAGGGAGGTCGAAAATTACCTAAAAGTTCATCCAGTGACGCAAACACACTTATTGGATGCACAAGATTTGTTAGAAACCCTAATTGGACAAGAATAAGCCTAGGGAGGACGAAAATGCCCTAAATGTTCATCCAATGACCCAAACACACCTGTTGGATGCACAAGATTTGTTAGAAACCCTAATTGGACAAGAATAAGCCTAGGGAGGTCGAAAATGACCTAAAAGTTAATCCATAGACACAAACACACCTATTGGATGCACAAGATTGGTTAGAAACCCTACTTGGACAAGAATAAGCCTAGGGAGAACGAAAATGTCCTAATTGTTCATCCAATGACACAAACAAACCTATTGGATGCACAAGATTGGTTAGAAACCCTAATTTGATAAGAGTAAGCCTAGGGAGGTCCAAAATGACCTAAATGTTCATCCAATGACACAAACACAAGTATTGGATGCACAAGATTGGTTAGAAACCCTAATTGGACAAGAATAAGCCTAGGGAGGACGAAAAAGACCTAATTGTTCATCCAATGACACAAACACACCTATTGGTTAGAAACCCTAATTGGACAAGAATAAGCCTAAGGAGGTCAAAAATGACCTAAATGTTCATCCAATGACACAAACACAAGTATTGGACGCACAAGATTGGTTACAAACCCTAATTGGACAAGAATAAGCCTAGGGAGGTCGAAAAAGACCTAAAAGTTCATCCAATGACACAAACACCACTATTGGATACACAAGATTGGTTAGAAACCCTAATTGGACAAGCATAAGACTAGGGAGGTCGAAAATGACCTAAATGTTCATCCAATGACACAAACACAAGTATTGGATGCACAATATTGGTTAGAAACCCTAATTGGACAAGAATAAGCCTAGGGAGGTCGAAAATTACCTAAAAGTTCATCCAGTGACGCAAACACACCTATTGGATGCACAAGATTTGTTAGAAACCCTAATTGGACAAGAATAAGCCTAGGGAGGACGAAAATGACCTAAATGTTCATCCAATGACACAAACACACCTGTTGGATGCACAAGATTTGTTAGAAACCCTAATTGGACAAGAATAAGCCTAGGGAGGTCGAAAATGACCTAAAAGTTAATCCATAGACACAAACACACCTATTGGATGCACAAGATTGGTTAGAAACCCTACTTGGACAAGAATAAGCCTAGGGAGAACGAAAATGTCCTAATTGTTCATCCAATGACACAAACAAACCTATTGGATGCACAAGATTGGTTAAAAACCCTAATTTGATAAGAGTAAGCCTAGGGAGGACCAAAATGACCTAAATGTTCATCCAATGACACAAACACAAGTATTGGATGCACAAGATTGGTTAGAAACCCTAATTGGACAAGAATAAGCCTAGGGAGGACGAAAAAGACCTAATTGTTCATCCAATGACACAAACACACCTATTGGTTAGAAACCCTAATTGGACAAGAATATGCCTAAGGAGGTCAAAAATGACCTAAATGTTCATCCAATGACACAAACACAAGTATTGGACGCACAAGATTGGTTACAAACCCTAATTGGACAAGAATAAGCCTAGGGAGGTCGAAAAAGACCTAAAAGTTCATCCAATGACACAAACACCACTATTGGATACACAAGATTGGTTAGAAACCCTAATTGGACAAGCATAAGCCTAGGGAGGTCGAAAATGACCTAAATGTTCATCCAATGACACAAACACAAGTATTGGATGCACAATATTGGTTAGAAACCCTAATTGGACAAGAATAAGCCTAGGGAGGTCGAAAATTACCTAAAAGTTCATCCAGTGACGCAAACACACCTATTGGATGCACAAGATTTGTTAGAAACCCTAATTGGACAAGAATAAGCCTAGGGAGGACGAAAATGCCCTAAATGTTCATCCAATGACCCAAACACACCTGTTGGATGCACAAGATTTGTTAGAAACCCTAATTGGACAAGAATAAGCCTAGGGAGGTCGAAAATGACCTAAAAGTTAATCCATACACACAAACACACCTATTGGATGCACAAGATTGGTTAGAAACCCTACTTGGACAAGAATAAGCCTAGGGAGAACGAAAATGTCCTAATTGTTCATCCAATGACACAAACAAACCTATTGGATGCACAAGATTGGTTAGAAACCCTAATTGGACAAGAATAAGCCTAGGGAGAACGAAAATGACTTAATTGTTCATCCAATGACACAAACACGAGTATTTGATGCACAAGATTGGTTAGAAACCCTAATTGGATAAGAATAAGCCTAGGGAGGTCGAAAATTACCTAAAAGTTCATCCAGTGACATAAACACACCTATTGGACGCACAAGATTTGTTAGAAACCCTAATTGGACAAGAATAAGCCTAGGGAGGACGAAAATGCCCTAAATGTTCATCCAATGACACAAACAGACCTATTGGACGCACAAGATTTGTTAGAAACCCTAATTCGACAAGAATAAGCCTAGGGAGGACGAAAATGCCCTAAATGTTCATCCAATGACACAAACACAAGTATTGGATGCACAAGATTGGTTAGAAACCCTAATTGGACAAGAATAAGCCTAGGGAGGACGAAAAAGACCTAATTGTTCATCCAATGACACAAACACACCTATTGGATGCACAAGATTGGTTAGAAACCCTACTTTGACAAGAATAAGCCTAGGGAGAACGAAAATGTCCTAATTGTTCATCCAATAACACAAACAAACCTATTGGATGCACAAGATTGGTTAAAAACCCTAATTAGATAAGAATAAGCCTAGGGAGGTCCAAAATGACCTAAATGTTCATCCAATGACACAAACACAAGTATTGGATGCACAAGATTGGTTAGAAACCCTAATTGGACAAGAATAAGCCTAGGGAAGACGAAAAAGACCTAATTGTTCATCCAATGACACAAACACACCTATTGGTTAGAAACCCTAATTGGACAAGAATATGCCTAAGGAGGTCAAAAATGACCTAAATGTTCATCCAATGACACAAACACAAGTATTGGACGCACAAGATTGGTTACAAACCCTAATTGGACAAGAATAAGCCTAGGGAGGTCGAAAAAGACCTAAAAGTTCATCCAATGACACAAACACCACTATTGGATGCACAAGATTGGTTAGAAACCCTAATTGGACAAGCATAAGACTAGGGAGGTTGAAAATGACCTAAATGTTCATCCAATGACACAAACACAAGTATTGGATGCACAATATTGGTTAGAAACCCTAATTGGACAAGAATAAGCCTAGGGAGGTCGAAAATTACCTAAAAGTTCATCCAGTGACGCAAACACACCTATTGGATGCACAAGATTTGTTAGAAACCCTAATTGGACAAGAATAAGCCTAGGGAGGACGAAAATGTACTAAATGTTCATCCAATGACACAAACACACCTATTGGATGCACAAGATTTGTTAGAAACCCTAATTAGACAAGAATAAGCCTAGGGAGGACGAAAATGCCCTAAATGTTCATCCAATGACCCAAACACACCTGTTGGATGCACAAGATTTGTTAGAAACCCTAATTGGACAAGAATAAGCCTAGGGAGGTCGAAAATGACCTAAAAGTTAATCCATACACACAAACACACCTATTGGATGCACAAGATTGGTTAGAAACCCTACTTGGACAAGAATAAGCCTAGGGAGAACGAAAATGTCCTAATTGTTCATCCAATGACACAAACAAACCTATTGGATGCACAAGATTGGTTAGAAACCCTAATTGGACAAGAATAAGCCTAGGGAGAACGAAAATGACTTAATTGTTCATCCAATGACACAAACACGAGTATTTGATGCACAAGATTGGTTAGAAACCCTAATTGGATAAGAATAAGCCTAGGGAGGTCGAAAATTACCTAAAAGTTCATCCAGTGACATAAACACACCTATTGGACGCACAAGATTTGTTAGAAACCCTAATTGGACAAGAATAAGCCTAGGGAGGACGAAAATACCCTAAATGTTCATCCAATGACACAAACAGACCTATTGGACGCACAAGATTTGTTAGAAACCCTAATTGGACAAGAATAAGCCTAGGGAGGACGAAAATGCCCTAAATGTTCATCCAATGACACAAACACAAGTATTGGATGCACAAGATTGGTTAGAAACCCTAATTGGACAAGAATAAGCCTAGGGAGGACGAAAAAGACCTAATTGTTCATCCAATGACACAAACACACCTATTGGATGCACAAGATTGGTTAGAAACCCTACTTTGACAAGAATAAGCCTAGGGAGAACGAAAATGTCCTAATTGTTCATCCAATAACACAAACAAACCTATTGGATGCACAAGATTGGTTAAAAACCCTAATTGGATAAGAATAAGCCTAGGGAGGTCCAAAATGACCTAAATGTTCATCCAATGACACAAACACAAGTATTGGATGCACAAGATTGGTTAGAAACCCTAATTGGACAAGAATAAGCCTAGGGAGGACGAAAATGCCCTAAATGTTCATCCAATGACACAAACACAAGTATTGGATGCACAAGATTGGTTAGAAACCCTAATTGGACAAGAATAAGCCTAGGGAGGACGAAAAAGACCTAATTGTTCATCCAATGACACAAACACACCTATTGGATGCACAAGATTGGTTAGAAACCCTACTTTGACAAGAATAAGCCTAGGGAGAACGAAAATGTCCTAATTGTTCATCCAATAACACAAACAAACCTATTGGATGCACAAGATTGGTTAAAAACCCTAATTGGATAAGAATAAGCCTAGGGAGGTCCAAAATGACCTAAATGTTCATCCAATGACACAAACACAAGTATTGGATGGACAAGATTGGTTAGAAACCCTAATTGGACAAGAATAAGCCTAGGGAGGACGAAAAAGACCTAATTGTTCATCCAATGACACAAACACACCTATTGGTTAGAAACCCTAATTGGACAAGAATATGCCTAAGGAGGTCAAAAATGACCTAAATGTTCATCCAATGACACAAACACAAGTATTGGACGCACAAGATTGGTTACAAACCCTAATTGGACAAGAATAAGCCTAGGGAGGTCGAAAAAGACCTAAAAGTTCATCCAATGACACAAACACCACTATTGGATGCACAAGATTGGTTAGAAACCCTAATTGGACAAGCATAAGACTAGGGAGGTTGAAAATGACCTAAATGTTCATCCAATGACACAAACACAAGTATTGGATGCACAATATTGGTTAGAAACCCTAATTGGACAAGAATAAGCCTAGGGAGGTCGAAAATTACCTAAAAGTTCATCCAGTGACGCAAACACACCTATTGGATGCACAAGATTTGTTAGAAACCCTAATTGGACAAGAATAAGCCTAGGGAGGACGAAAATGTACTAAATGTTCATCCAATGACACAAACACACCTATTGGATGCACAAGATTTGTTAGAAACCCTAATTAGACAAGAATAAGCCTAGGGAGGACGAAAATGCCCTAAATGTTCATCCAATGACCCAAACACACCTGTTGGATGCACAAGATTTGTTAGAAACCCTAATTGGACAAGAATAAGCCTAGGGAGGTCGAAAATGACCTAAAAGTTAATCCATACACACAAACACACCTATTGGATGCACAAGATTGGTTAGAAACCCTACTTGGACAAGAATAAGCCTAGGGAGAACGAAAATGTCCTAATTGTTCATCCAATGACACAAACAAACCTATTGGATGCACAAGATTGGTTAGAAACCCTAATTGGACAAGAATAAGCCTAGGGAGAACGAAAATGACTTAATTGTTCATCCAATGACACAAACACGAGTATTTGATGCACAAGATTGGTTAGAAACCCTAATTGGATAAGAATAAGCCTAGGGAGGTCGAAAATTACCTAAAAGTTCATCCAGTGACATAAACACACCTATTGGACGCACAAGATTTGTTAGAAACCCTAATTGGACAAGAATAAGCCTAGGGAGGACGAAAATGCCCTAAATGTTCATCCAATGACACAAACAGACCTATTGGACGCACAAGATTTGTTAGAAACCCTAATTCGACAAGAATAAGCCTAGGGAGGACGAAAATGCCCTAAATGTTCATCCAATGACACAAACACAAGTATTGGATGCACAAGATTGGTTAGAAACCCTAATTGGACAAGAATAAGCCTAGGGAGGACGAAAAAGACCTAATTGTTCATCCAATGACACAAACACACCTATTGGATGCACAAGATTGGTTAGAAACCCTACTTTGACAAGAATAAGCCTAGGGAGAACGAAAATGTCCTAATTGTTCATCCAATAACACAAACAAACCTATTGGATGCACAAGATTGGTTAAAAACCCTAATTAGATAAGAATAAGCCTAGGGAGGTCCAAAATGACCTAAATGTTCATCCAATGACACAAACACAAGTATTGGATGCACAAGATTGGTTAGAAACCCTAATTGGACAAGAATAAGCCTAGGGAAGACGAAAAAGACCTAATTGTTCATCCAATGACACAAACACACCTATTGGTTAGAAACCCTAATTGGACAAGAATATGCCTAAGGAGGTCAAAAATGACCTAAATGTTCATCCAATGACACAAACACAAGTATTGGACGCACAAGATTGGTTAGAAACCCTAATTGGACAAGAATAAGCCTAGGGAGGTCGAAAAAGACCTAAAAGTTCATCCAATGACACAAACACCACTATTGGATGCACAAGATTGGTTAGAAACCCTAATTGGACAAGCATAAGACTAGGGAGGTCGAAAATGACCTAAATGTTCATCCAATGACACAAACACAAGTATTGGATGCACAATATTGGTTAGAAACCCTAATTGGACAAGAATAAGCCTAGGGAGGTCGAAAATTACCTAAAAGTTCATCCAGTGACGCAAACACACTTATTGGATGCACAAGATTTGTTAGAAACCCTAATTGGACAAGAATAAGCCTAGGGAGGACGAAAATGCCCTAAATGTTCATCCAATGACCCAAACACACCTGTTGGATGCACAAGATTTGTTAGAAACCCTAATTGGACAAGAATAAGCCTAGGGAGGTCGAAAATGACCTAAAAGTTAATCCATAGACACAAACACACCTATTGGATGCACAAGATTGGTTAGAAACCCTACTTGGACAAGAATAAGCCTAGGGAGAACGAAAATGTCCTAATTGTTCATCCAATGACACAAACAAACCTATTGGATGCACAAGATTGGTTAGAAACCCTAATTTGATAAGAGTAAGCCTAGGGAGGTCCAAAATGACCTAAATGTTCATCCAATGACACAAACACAAGTATTGGATGCACAAGATTGGTTAGAAACCCTAATTGGACAAGAATAAGCCTAGGGAGGACGAAAAAGACCTAATTGTTCATCCAATGACACAAACACACCTATTGGTTAGAAACCCTAATTGGACAAGAATATGCCTAAGGAGGTCAAAAATGACCTAAATGTTCATCCAATGACACAAACACAAGTATTGGACGCACAAGATTGGTTAGAAACCCTACTTGGACAAGAATAAGCCTAGGGAGAACGAAAATGTCCTAATTGTTCATCCAATGACACAAACAAACCTATTGGATGCACAAGATTGGTTAAAAACCCTAATTTGATAAGAGTAAGCCTAGGGAGGTCCAAAATGACCTAAATGTTCATCCAATGACACAAACACAAGTATTGGATGCACAAGATTGGTTAGAAACCCTAATTGGACAAGAATAAGCCTAGGGAGGACGAAAAAGACCTAATTGTTCATCCAATGACACAAACACACCTATTGGTTAGAAACCCTAATTGGACAAGAATATGCCTAAGGAGGTCAAAAATGACCTAAATGTTCATCCAATGACACAAACACAAGTATTGGACGCAAAAGATTGGTTACAAACCCTAATTGGACAAGAATAAGCCTAGGGAGGTCGAAAAAGACCTAAAAGTTCATCCAATGACACAAACACCACTATTGGATGCACAAGATTGGTTAGAAACCCTAATTGGACAAGCATAAGACTAGGGAGGTCGAAAATGACCTAAATGTTCATCCAATGACACAAACACAAGTATTGGATGCACAATATTGGTTAGAAACCCTAATTGGACAAGAATAAGCCTAGGGAGGTCGAAAATTACCTAAAAGTTCATCCAGTGACGCAAACACACCTATTGGATGCACAAGATTTGTTAGAAACCCTAATTGGACAAGAATAAGCCTAGGGAGGACGAAAATGCCCTAAATGTTCATCCAATGACACAAACACACCTATTGGATGCACAAGATTTGTTAGAAACCCTAATTGGACAAGAATAAGCCTAGGGAGGTCGAAAATGACCTAAAAGTTAATCCATAGACACAAACACACCTATTGGATGCACAAGATTGGTTAGAAACCCTACTTGGACAAGAATAAGCCTAGGGAGAACGAAAATGTCCTAATTGTTCAACCAATGACACAAACAAACCTATTGGATGCACAAGATTGGTTAAAAACCCTAATTTGATAAGAGTAAGCCTAGGGAGGTCCAAAATGACCTAAATGTTCATCCAATGACACAAACACAAGTATTGGATGCACAAGATTGGTTAGAAACCCTAATTGGACAAGAATAAGCCTAGGGAGGACGAAAAAGACCTAATTGTTCATCCAATGACACAAACACACCTATTGGTTAGAAACCCTAATTGGACAAGAATATGCCTAAGGAGGTCAAAAATGACCTAAATGTTCATCCAATGACACAAACACAAGTATTGGATGCACAAGATTGGTTACAAACCCTAATTGGACAAGAATAAGCCTAGGGAGGTCGAAAAAGACCTAAAAGTTCATCCAATGACACAAACACAACTATTGGATGCACAAGATTGGTTAGAAACCCTAATTGGACAAGCATAAGACTAGGGAGGTCGAAAATGACCTAAATGTTCATCCAATGACACAAACACAAGTATTGGATGCACAATATTGGTTAGAAACCCTAATTGGACAAGAATAAGCCTAGGGAGGTCGAAAATTACCTAAAAGTTCATCCAGTGACACAAACACACCTATTGGATGCACAAGATTTGTTAGAAACCCTAATTGGACAAGAATAAGCCTAGGGAGGACGAAAATGCCCTAAATGTTCATCCAATGACACAAACACACCTATTGGATGCACAAGATTGGTTAGAAACCCTAATTGGACAAGAATAAGCCTAGGGAGGACGAAAATGACCTAAAAGTTCATCCAATGACACAAACACACCTATTGGATGCACAAGATTGGTTAGAAACCCTAATTGGACAAGAATAAGCCTAGGGAGGTCGAAAATGACCTAAAAGTTCATCCAATGACACAAACACACCTATTGGATGCAAAAGATTTGTTAGAAACCCTAATTGGACAAGAAAAAACCTAGGGAGGTCGAAAATGACCAAAGTGTTCATCTAATGACACAAACACATGTATTTGATGCACAAGATTGGTTAGAAACTGTAATTGGACAAGAATAAGCCTAGGGAGGTCGAAAAGTACTTAAAAGTTCATCCAATGACACAAACACACCTATTGGAGGCACAAGATTGGTTACAAACCCTAACTGGACAAGAATCAGCCTAGAGAGGTCGAAAATGATCTAAATGTTCATCCAATGACACAAACACAAGTATTGGATGCACAAGATTGGTTAGAAACCCTAATTGGACAGGAATAAGCCTAGGGAGGTCGAAAAGTACCTAAAAGTTCATCTAGTGACACAAACACAACTATTGGATGCACAAGATTCGTCAGAAACCGTAATTGGACAAGAATAAGCCTAGGGAGGTCAAAAATGACCTAAATGTTCATCCAATGACACAAACACACCTATTGGATGCACAAGATTTGTTAGAAACCCTAATTGGACAAGAATAAGCCTAGGGAGGTCGAAAATGACCTAAATGTTCATCCAATGACACAAACACACCTATTGGATGCACAAGATTGGTTAGAAACCCTACTTGGACAAGAATAAGCCTAGGGAGAACGAAAATGTCCTAATTGTTCATCCAATGACACAAACACACCTATTGGATGCACAAGATTGGTTAGAAACCCTAATTGGACAAGCATAAGACTAGGGAGGTCGAAAATGACCTAAATGTTCATCCAATGACACAAACACAAGTATTGGATGCACAATATTGGTTAGAAACCCTAATTGGACAAGAATAAGCCTAGGGAGGTCGAAAATTACCTAAAAGTTCATCCAGTGATGCAAACACACCTATTGGATGCACAAGATTTGTTAGAAACCCTAATTGGACAAGAATAAGCCTAGGGAGGACGAAAATGCCCTAAATGTTCATCCAATGATACAAACACACCTGTTGGATGCACAAGATTTGTTAGAAACCCTAATTGGACAAGAATAAGCCTAGGGAGGTCGAAAATGACCTAAAAGTTAATCCATAGACACAAACACACCTATTGGATGCACAAGATTGGTTTAGAAACCCTACTTGGACAAGAATAAGCCTAGGGAGAACGAAAATGTCCTAATTGTTCATCCAATGACACAAACAAACCTATTGGATGCACAAGATTGGTTAAAAACCCTAATTTGATAAGAGTAAGCCTAGGGAGGTCCAAAATGACCTAAATGTTCATCCAATGACACAAACACAAGTATTGGATGCACAAGATTGGTTAGAAACCCTAATTGGACAAGAATAAACCTAGGGAGGACGAAAAAGACCTAATTGTTCATCCAATGACACAAACACACCTATTGGTTAGAAACCCTAATTGGACAAGAATATGCCTAAGGAGGTCAAAAATGACCTAAATGTTCATCCAATGACACAAACACAAGTATTGGACGCACAAGATTGGTTGCAAACCTTAATTGGACAAGAATAAGCCTAGGGAGGTCGAAAAAGACCTAAAAGTTCATCCAATGACACAAACACCACTATTGGATGCACAAGATTGGTTAGAAACCCTAATTGAACAAGCATAAGACTAGGGAGGTCGAAAATGACCTAAATGTTCATCCAATGACACAAACACAAGTATTGGATGCACAATATTGGTTAGAAACCCTAATTGGACAAGAATAAGCCTAGGGAGGTCGAAAATTACCTAAAAGTTCATCCAGTGACGCAAACACACCTATTGGATGCACAAGATTTGTTAGAAACCCTAATTGGACAAGAATAAGCCTAGGGAGGACGAAAATGCCCTAAATGTTCATCCAATGACACAAACACACCTGTTGGATGCACAAGATTTGTTAGAAACCCTAATTGGACAAGAATAAGCCTAGGGAGGTC
>JBBPBS010000185.1:566481-609180 GCA_037974835.1 Cicer judaicum
CCTAAATGTTCATCCAATGACACAAACACAAGTATTGGACGCACAAGATTGGTTACAAACCCTAATTGGACAAGAATAAGCCTAGGGAGGTCGAAAAAGACCTAAAAGTTCATCCAATGACACAAACACCACTATTGGATGCACAAGATTGGTTAGAAACCCTAATTGGACAAGCATAAGACTAGGGAGGTCGAAAATGACCTAAATGTTCATCCAATGACACAAACACAAGTATTGGATGCACAATATTGGTTAGAAACCCTAATTGGACAAGAATAAGCCTAGGGAGGTCGAAAATTACCTAAAAGTTCATCCAGTGACGCAAACACACCTATTGGATGCACAAGATTTGTTAGAAACCCTAATTGGACAAGAATAAGCCTAGGGAGGACGAAAATGCCCTAAATGTTCATCCAATGACACAAACACAACTGTTGGATGCACAAGATTTGTTAGAAACCCTAATTGGACAAGAATAAGCCTAGGGAGGTCGAAAATGACCTAAAAGTTAATCCATAGACACAAACACACCTATTGGATGCACAAGATTGGTTAGAAACCCTACTTGGACAAGAATAAGCCTAGGGAGAACGAAAATGTCCTAATTGTTCATCCAATGAAACAAACAAACCTATTGGATGCACAAGATTGGTTAAAAACCCTAATTTGATAAGAGTAAGCCTAGGGAGGTCCAAAATGACCTAAATGTTCATCCAATGACACAAACACAAGTATTGGATGCACAAGATTGGTTAGAAAACCCTAATTGGACAAGAATAAGCCTAGGGAGGTCGAAAAAGACCTAAAAGTTCATCCAATGACACAAACACACCTATTGGATCCACAAGATTGGTTAGAAACCCTAATTGGACAAGAATAAGCCTAGGGTGGTCGAAAATTACCTAAAAGTTCATCCAATGACACAAACACACCTATTGGACGCACAAGATTTGTTAGAAACCCTAATTGGACAAGAATAAGCCTAGGGAGGACGAAAATGCCCTAAATGTTCATCCAATGACACAAACACAAGTATTGGATGCACAAGATTGGTTAGAAACCCTAATTGGACAAGAATAAGCCTAGGGAGGACGAAAAAGACCTAATTGTTCATCCAATGACACAAACACACCTATTGGATGCACAAGATTGGTTAGAAACCCTACTTTGACAAGAATAAGCCTAGGGAGAACGAAAATGTCCTAATTGTTCATCCAATACCACAAACAAACCTATTGGATGCACAAGATTGGTTAAAAACCCTAATTAGATAAGAATAAGCCTAGGGAGGTCCAAAATGACCTAAATGTTCATCCAATGACACAAACACAAGTATTGGATGCACAAGATTGGTTAGAAACCCTAATTGGACAAGAATAAGCCTAGGGAAGACGAAAAAGACCTAATTGTTCATCCAATGACACAAACACACCTATTGGTTAGAAACCCTAATTGGACAAGAATATGCCTAAGGAGGTCAAAAATGACCTAAATGTTCATCCAATGACACAAACACAAGTATTGGACGCACAAGATTGGTTACAAACCCTAATTGGACAAGAATAAGCCTAGGGAGGTCGAAAAAGACCTAAAAGTTCATCCAATGACACAAACACCACTATTGGATGCACAAGATTGGTTAGAAACCCTAATTGGACAAGCATAAGACTAGGGAGGTTGAAAATGACCTAAATGTTCATCCAATGACACAAACACAAGTATTGGATGCACAATATTGGTTAGAAACCCTAATTGGACAAGAATAAGCCTAGGGAGGTCGAAAATTACCTAAAAGTTCATCCAGTGACGCAAACACACCTATTGGATGCACAAGATTTGTTAGAAACCCTAATTGGACAAGAATAAGCCTAGGGAGGACGAAAATGTACTAAATGTTCATCCAATGACACAAACACACCTATTGGATGCACAAGATTTGTTAGAAACCCTAATTAGACAAGAATAAGCCTAGGGAGGACGAAAATGCCCTAAATGTTCATCCAATGACCCAAACACACCTGTTGGATGCACAAGATTTGTTAGAAACCCTAATTGGACAAGAATAAGCCTAGGGAGGTCGAAAATGACCTAAAAGTTAATCCATACACACAAACACACCTATTGGATGCACAAGATTGGTTAGAAACCCTACTTGGACAAGAATAAGCCTAGGGAGAACGAAAATGTCCTAATTGTTCATCCAATGACACAAACAAACCTATTGGATGCACAAGATTGGTTAGAAACCCTAATTGGACAAGAATAAGCCTAGGGAGAACGAAAATGACTTAATTGTTCATCCAATGACACAAACACGAGTATTTGATGCACAAGATTGGTTAGAAACCCTAATTGGATAAGAATAAGCCTAGGGAGGTCGAAAATTACCTAAAAGTTCATCCAGTGACATAAACACACCTATTGGACGCACAAGATTTGTTAGAAACCCTAATTGGACAAGAATAAGCCTAGGGAGGACGAAAATGCCCTAAATGTTCATCCAATGACACAAACAGACCTATTGGACGCACAAGATTTGTTAGAAACCCTAATTCGACAAGAATAAGCCTAGGGAGGACGAAAATGCCCTAAATGTTCATCCAATGACACAAACACAAGTATTGGATGCACAAGATTGGTTAGAAACCCTAATTGGACAAGAATAAGCCTAGGGAGGACGAAAAAGACCTAATTGTTCATCCAATGACACAAACACACCTATTGGATGCACAAGATTGGTTAGAAACCCTACTTTGACAAGAATAAGCCTAGGGAGAACGAAAATGTCCTAATTGTTCATCCAATAACACAAACAAACCTATTGGATGCACAAGATTGGTTAAAAACCCTAATTAGATAAGAATAAGCCTAGGGAGGTCCAAAATGACCTAAATGTTCATCCAATGACACAAACACAAGTATTGGATGCACAAGATTGGTTAGAAACCCTAATTGGACAAGAATAAGCCTAGGGAGGACGAAAAAGACCTAATTGTTCATCCAATGACACAAACACACCTATTGGATGCACAAGATTGGTTAGAATCCCTAATTGAACAAGAATAAGCCTAGGGAGGTCGAAAATTACCTAAAAGTTCATCCAGTGACCCAAACACACCTATTGGATGCACAAGATTTGTTAGAAACCCTAATTGGACAAGAATAAGCCTAGGGAGGACGAAAATGTACTAAATGTTCATCCAATGACACAAACACACCTATTGGATGCACAAGATTTGTTAGAAACCCTAATTGGACAAGAATAAGCCTAGGGAGGTCGAAAATGACCTAAAAAGTTCATCCAATGACACAAACACACATATTGGATACACAAGATTGGTTAGAAACTCTACATGGACAAGAATAAGACTAGGGAGAACGAAAATGACCTAATTGTTTATCCAATGACACAAACAAACCTATTGGATGCACAAGATTGGTTAGAAACCCTAATTGGATAAGAATAAGCCTAGGGAGGTCCAAAATGACCTAAATGTTCATCCAATGACACAAACACAAGTATTGGATGCACAAGATTGGTTAGAAACCCTAATTGGACAAGAATAAGCCTAGGGAGGACGAAAAAGACCTAATTGTTCATCCAATGACACAAACACACCTATTGGTTAGAAACCCTAATTGGACAAGAATATGCCTAAGGAGGTCAAAAATGACCTAAATGTTCATCCAATGACACAAACACAAGTATTGGATGCACAAGATTGGTTACAAACCCTAATTGGACAAGAATAAGCCTAGGGAGGTCGAAAAAGACCTAAAAGTTCATCCAATGACACAAACACCACTATTGGATGCACAAGATTGGTTAGAAACCCTAATTGGACAAGCATAAGCCTAGGGAGGTCGAAAATGACCTAAATGTTCATCCAATGACACAAACACAAGTATTGGATGCACAATATTGGTTAGAAACCCTAATTGGACAAGAATAAGCCTAGGGAGGTCGAAAATTACCTAAAAGTTCATCCAGTGACGCAAACACACCTATTGGATGCACAAGATTTGTTAGAAACCCTAATTGGACAAGAATAAGCCTAGGGAGGACGAAAATGCCCTAAATGTTCATCCAATGACACAAACACACCTGTTGGATGCACAAGATTTGTTAGAAACCCTAATTGGACAACAATAAGCCTAGGGAGGTCGAAAATGACCTAAAAGTTAATCCATAGACACAAACACACCTATTGGATGCACAAGATTGGTTAGAAACCCTACTTGGACAAGAATAAGCCTAGGGAGAACGAAAATGTCCTAATTGTTCATCCAATGACACAAACAAACCTATTGGATGCACAAGATTGGTTAAAAACCCTAATTTGATAAGAGTAAGCCTAGGGAGGTCCAAAATGACCTAAATGTTCATCCAATGACACAAACACAAGTATTGGATGCACAAGATTGGTTAGAAACCCTAATTGGACAAGAATAAGCCTAGGGAGGACGAAAAAGACCTAATTGTTCATCCAATGACACAAACACACCTATTGGTTAGAAACCCTAATTGGACAAGAATATGCCTAAGGAGGTCAAAAATGACCTAAATGTTCATCCAATGACACAAACACAAGTATTGGACGCAAAAGATTGGTTACAAACCCTAATTGGACAAGAATAAGCCTAGGGAGGTCGAAAAAGACCTAAAAGTTCATCCAATGACACAAACACCACTATTGGATGCACAAGATTGGTTAGAAACCCTAATTGGACAAGCATAAGACTAGGGAGGTCGAAAATGACCTAAATGTTCATCCAATGACACAAACACAAGTATTGGATGCACAATATTGGTTAGAAACCCTAATTGGACAAGAATAAGCCTAGGGAGGTCGAAAATTACCTAAAAGTTCATCCAGTGACGCAAACACACCTATTGGATGCACAAGATTTGTTAGAAACCCTAATTGGACAAGAATAAGCCTAGGGAGGACGAAAAAGACCTAATTGTTCATCCAATGACACAAACACACCTATTGGTTAGAAACCCTAATTGGACAAGAATATGCCTAAGGAGGTCAAAAATGACCTAAATGTTCATCCAATGACACAAACACAAGTATTGGACGCACAAGATTGGTTACAAACCCTAATTGGACAAGAATAAGCCTAGGGAGGTCGAAAAAGACCTAAAAGTTCATCCAATGACACAAACACCACTATTGGATACACAAGATTGGTTAGAAACCCTAATTGGACAAGCATAAGCCTAGGGAGGTCGAAAATGACCTAAATGTTCATCCAATGACACAAACACAAGTATTGGATGCACAATATTGGTTAGAAACCCTAATTGGACAAGAATAAGCCTAGGGAGGTCGAAAATTACCTAAAAGTTCATCCAGTGACGCAAACACACCTATTGGATGCACAAGATTTGTTAGAAACCCTAATTGGACAAGAATAAGCCTAGGGAGGACGAAAATGCCCTAAATGTTCATCCAATGACCCAAACACACCTGTTGGATGCACAAGATTTGTTAGAAACCCTAATTGGACAAGAATAAGCCTAGGGAGGTCGAAAATGACCTAAAAGTTCATCCATAGACACAAACACACCTATTGGATGCACAAGATTGGTTAGAAACCCTACTTGGACAAGAATAAGCCTAGGGAGAACGAAAATGTCCTAATTGTTCATCCAATGACACAAACAAACCTATTGGATGCACAAGATTGGTTAAAAACCCTAATTTGATAAGAGTAAGCCTAGGGAGGTCCAAAATGACCTAAATGTTCATCCAATGACACAAACACAAGTATTGGATGCACAAGATTGGTTAGAAAACCCTAATTGGACAAGAATAAGCCTAGGGAGGTCGAAAAAGACCTAAAAGTTCATCCAATGACACAAACACACCTATTGGATGCACAAGATTAGTTAGAAACCCTAATTGGACAAGAATAAGCCTAGGGTGGTCGAAAATTACCTAAAAGTTCATCCAATGACACAAACACACCTATTGGACGCACAAGATTTGTTAGAAACCCTAATTGGACAAGAATAAGCCTAGGGAGGACGAAAATGCCCTAAATGTTCATCCAATGACACAAACACAAGTATTGGATGCACAAGATTGGTTAGAAACCCTAATTGGACAAGAATAAGCCTAGGGAGGACGAAAAAGACCTAATTGTTCATCCAATGACACAAACACACCTATTGGATGCACAAGATTGGTTAGAAACCCTACTTTGACAAGAATAAGCCTAGGGAGAACGAAAATGTCCTAATTGTTCATCCAATAACACAAACAAACCTATTGGATGCACAAGATTGGTTAAAAACCCTAATTAGATAAGAATAAGCCTAGGGAGGTCCAAAATGACCTAAATGTTCATCCAATGACACAAACACATGTATTGGATGCACAAGATTGGTTAGAAACCCTAATTGGACAAGAATAAGCCTAGGGAGGACGAAAAAGACCTAATTGTTCATCCAATGACACAAACACACCTATTGGTTAGAAACCCTAATTGGACAAGAATATGCCTAAGGAGGTCAAAAATGACCTAAATGTTCATCCAATGACACAAACACAAGTATTGGACGCACAAGATTGGTTACAAGCCCTAATTGGACAAGAATAAGCCTAGGGAGGTCGAAAAAGACCTAAAAGTTCATCCAATGACACAAACACCACTATTGGATGCACAAGATTGGTTAGAAACCCTAATTGGACAAGCATAAGACTAGGGAGGTCGAAAATGACCTAAATGTTCATCCAATGACACAAACACAAGTATTGGATGCACAATATTGGTTAGAAACCCTAATTGGACAAGAATAAGCCTAGGGAGGTCGAAAATTACCTAAAAGTTCATCCAGTGATGCAAACACACCTATTGGATGCACAAGATTTGTTAGAAACCCTAATTGGACAAGAATAAGCCTAGGGAGGACGAAAATGCCCTAAATGTTCATCCAATGACACAAACACACCTGTTGGATGCACAAGATTTGTTAGAAACCCTAATTGGACAAGAATAAGCCTAGGGAGGTCAAAAATGACCTAAAAGTTAATCCATAGACACAAACACACCTATTGGATGCACAAGATTGGTTAGAAACCCTACTTGGACAAGAATAAGCCTAGGTAGAACGAAAATGTCCTAATTGTTCATCCAATGACACAAACAAACCTATTGGATGCACAAGATTGGTTAAAAACCCTAATTTGATAAGAGTAAGCCTAGGGAGGTCCAAAATGACCTAAATGTTCATCCAATGACACAAACACAAGTATTGGATGCACAAGATTGGTTAGAAACCCTAATTGGACAAGAATAAGCCTAGGGAGGACGAAAAAGACCTAATTGTTCATCCAATGACACAAACACACCTATTGGTTAGAAACCCTAATTGGACAAGAATATGCCTAAGGAGGTCAAAAATGACCTAAATGTTCATCCAATGACACAAACACAAGTATTGGACGCAAAAGATTGGTTACAAACCCTAATTGGACAAGAATAAGCCTAGGGAGGTCGAAAAAGACCTAAAAGTTCATCCAATGACACAAACACCACTATTGGATGCACAAGATTGGTTAGAAACCCTAATTGGACAAGCATAAGACTAGGGAGGTCGAAAATGACCTAAATGTTCATCCAATGACACAAACACAAGTATTGGATGCACAATATTGGTTAGAAACCCTAATTGGACAAGAATAAGCCTAGGGAGGTCGAAAATTACCTAAAAGTTCATCCAGTGACGCAAACACACCTATTGGATGCACAAGATTTGTTAGAAACCCTAATTGGACAAGAATAAGCCTAGGGAGGACGAAAATGCCCTAAATGTTCATCCAATGACACAAACACACCTATTGGATGCACAAGATTGGTTAGAAACCCTAATTGGACAAGAATAAGCCTAGGGAGGTCGAAAATGACCTAAAAGTTAATCCATAGACACAAACACACCTATTGGATGCACAAGATTGGTTAGAAACCCTACTTGGACAAGAATAAGCCTAGGGAGAACGAAAATGTCCTAATTGTTCATCCAATGACACAAACAAACCTATTGGATGCACAAGATTGGTTAAAAACCCTAATTTGATAAGAGTAAGCCTAGGGAGGTCCAAAATGACCTAAATGTTCATCCAATGACACAAACACAAGTATTGGATGCACAAGATTGGTTAGAAACCCTAATTGGACAAGAATAAGCCTAGGGAGGACGAAAAAGACCTAATTGTTCATCCAATGACACAAACACACCTATTGGTTAGAAACCCTAATTGGACAAGAATATGCCTAAGGAGGTCAAAAATGACCTAAATGTTCATCCAATGACACAAACACAAGTATTGGACGCAAAAGATTGGTTACAAACCCTAATTGGACAAGAATAAGCCTAGGGAGGTCGAAAAAGACCTAAAAGTTCATCCAATGACACAAACACCACTATTGGATGCACAAGATTGGTTAGAAACCCTAATTGGACAAGCATAAGACTAGGGAGGTCGAAAATGACCTAAATGTTCATCCAATGACACAAACACAAGTATTGGATGCACAATATTGGTTAGAAACCCTAATTGGACAAGAATAAGCCTAGGGAGGTCGAAAATTACCTAAAAGTTCATCCAGTGACGCAAACACACCTATTGGATGCACAAGATTTGTTAGAAACCCTAATTGGACAAGAATAAGCCTAGGGAGGACGAAAATGCCCTAAATGTTCATCCAATGACACAAACACACCTGTTGGATGCACAAGATTTGTTAGAAACCCTAATTGGACAACAATAAGCCTAGGGAGGTCGAAAATGACCTAAAAGTTAATCCATAGACACAAACACACCTATTGGATGCACAAGATTGGTTAGAAACCCTACTTGGACAAGAATAAGCCTAGGGAGAACGAAAATGTCCTAATTGTTCATCCAATGACACAAACAAACCTATTGGATGCACAAGATTGGTTAAAAACCCTAATTTGATAAGAGTAAGCCTAGGGAGGTCCAAAATGACCTAAATGTTCATCCAATGACACAAACACAAGTATTGGATGCACAAGATTGGTTAGAAACCCTAATTGGACAAGAATAAGCCTAGGGTGGACGAAAAAGACCTAATTGTTCATCCAATGACACAAACACACCTATTGGTTAGAAACCCTAATTGGACAAGAATATGCCTAAGGAGGTCAAAAATGACCTAAATGTTCATCCAATGACACAAACACAAGTATTGGACGCACAAGATTGGTTAGAAACCCTAATTGGACAAGAATAAGCCTAGGGAGGTCGAAAATGACCTAAATGTTCATCCAATGACACAAACACAAGTATTGGATGCACAATATTGGTTAGAAACCCTAATTGGACAAGAATAAGCCTAGGGAGGTCGAAAATTACCTAAAAGTTCATCCAGTGATGCAAACACACCTATTGGATGCACAAGATTTGTTAGAAACCCTAATTGGACAAGAATAAGCCTAGGGAGGACGAAAATGCCCTAAATGTTCATCCAATGATACAAACACACCTGTTGGATGCACAAGATTTGTTAGAAACCCTAATTGGACAAGAATAAGCCTAGGGAGGTCGAAAATGACCTAAAAGTTAATCCATAGACACAAACACACCTATTGGATGCACAAGATTGGTTAGAAACCCTACTTGGACAAGAATAAGCCTAGGGAGAACGAAAATGTCCTAATTGTTCATCCAATGACACAAACAAACCTATTGGATGCACAAGATTGGTTAAAAACCCTAATTTGATAAGAGTAAGCCTAGGGAGGTCCAAAATGACCTAAATGTTCATCCAATGACACAAACACAAGTATTGGATACACAAGATTGGTTAGAAACCCTAATTGGACAAGAATAAGCCTTGGGAGGATGAAAAAGACCTAATTGTTCATCCAATGACACAAACACACCTATTGGTTAGAAACCCTAATTGGACAAGAATATGCCTAAGGAGGTCAAAAATGACCTAAATGTTCATCCAATGACACAAACACAAGTATTGGACGCACAAGATTGGTTACAAACCCTAATTGGACAAGAATAAGCCTAGGGAGGTCGAAAAAGACCTAAAAGTTCATCCAATGACACAAACACCACTATTGGATGCACAAGATTGGTAAGAAACCCTAATTGGACAAGCATAAGACTAGGGAGGTCGAAAATGACCTAAATGTTCATCCAATGACACAAACACAAGTATTGGATGCACAATATTGGTTAGAAACCCTAATTGGACAAGAATAAGCCTAGGGAGGTCGAAAATTACCTAAAAGTTCATCCAGTGACGCAAACACACCTATTGGATGCACAAGATTTGTTAGAAACCCTAATTGGACAAGAATAAGCCTAGGGAGGACGAAAATGCCCTAAATGTTCATCCAATGACACAAACACACCTGTTGGATGCACAAGATTGGTTAGAAACCCTACTTGGACAAGAATAAGCCTAGGGAGAACGAAAATGTCCTAATTGTTCATCCAATGACACAAACAAACCTATTGGATGCACAAGATTGGTTAAAAACCCTAATTTGATAAGAGTAAGCCTAGGGAGGTCCAAAATGACCTAAATGTTCATCCAATGACACAAACACAAGTATTGGATGCACAAGATTGGTTAGAAACCCTAATTGGACAAGAATAAACCTAGGGAGGACGAAAAAGACCTAATTGTTCATCCAATGACACAAACACACCTATTGGTTAGAAACCCTAATTGGACAAGAATATGCCTAAGGAGGTCAAAAATGACCTAAATGTTCATCCAATGACACAAACACAAGTATTGGACGCACAAGATTGGTTAGAAACCCTAATTGGACAAGAATAAGCCTAGGGAGGACGAAAAAGACCTAAAAGTTCATCCAATGACACAAACACCACTATTGGATGCACAAGATTGGTTAGAAACCCTAATTGGACAAGCATAAGACTAGGGAGGTCGAAAATGACCTAAATGTTCATCCAATGACACAAACACAAGTATTGGATGCACAATATTGGTTAGAAACCCTAATTGGACAAGAATAAGACTAGGGAGGTCGAAAATTACCTCAAAGTTCATCCAGTGACACAAACACACCTATTGGATGCACAAGATTTGTTAGAAACCCTAATTGGACAAGAATAAGCCTAGGGAGGACGAAAATGCCCTAAATGTTCATCCAATGACACAAACACTCCTATTGGATGCACAAGATTTGTTAGAAACCCTAATTGGACAAGAATAAGCCTAGGGAGGTCGAAAATGACCTAAAAGTTAATCCATAGACACAAACACACCTATTGGATGCACAAGATTGGTTAGAAACCCTACTTGGACAAGAATAAGCCTAGGGAGAACGAAAATGTCCAAATTGTTCATCCAATGACACAAACAAACCTATTGGATGCACAAGATTGGTTAAAAACCCTAATTTGATAAGAGTAAGCCTAGGGAGGTCCAAAATGACCTAAATGTTCATCCAATGACACAAACACAAGTATTGGATGCACAAGATTGGTTAGAAACCCTAATTGGACAAGAATAAGCCTAGGGTGGACGAAAAAGACCTAATTGTTCATCCAATGACACAAACACACCTATTGGTTAGAAACCCTAATTGGACAAGAATATGCCTAAGGAGGTCAAAAATGACCTAAATGTTCATCCAATGACACAAACACAAGTATTGGACGCACAAGATTGGTTAGAAACCCTAATTGGACAAGAATAAGCCTAGGGAGGTCGAAAATGACCTAAATGTTCATCCAATGACACAAACACAAGTATTGGATGCACAATATTGGTTAGAAACCCTAATTGGACAAGAATAAGCCTAGGGAGGTCGAAAATTACCTAAAAGTTCATCCAGTGACGCAAACACACCTATTGGATGCACAAGATTTGTTAGAAACCCTAATTGGACAAGAATAAGCCTAGGGAGGACGAAAATGCCCTAAATGTTCATCCAATGACACAAACACACCTGTTGGATGCACAAGATTTGTTAGAAACCCTAATTGGACAACAATAAGCCTAGGGAGGTCGAAAATGACCTAAAAGTTAATCCATAGACACAAACACACCTATTGGATGCACAAGATTGGTTAGAAACCCTACTTGGACAAGAATAAGCCTAGGGAGAACGAAAATGTCCTAATTGTTCATCCAATGACACAAACAAACCTATTGGATGCACAAGATTGGTTAAAAACCCTAATTTGATAAGAGTAAGCCTAGGGAGGTCCAAAATGACCTAAATGTTCATCCAATGACACAAACACAAGTATTGGATGCACAAGATTGGTTAGAAACCCTAATTGGACAAGAATAAGCCTAGGGAGGACGAAAAAGACCTAATTGTTCATCCAATGACACAAACACACCTATTGGTTAGAAACCCTAATTGGACAAGAATATGCCTAAGGAGGTCAAAAATGACCTAAATGTTCATCCAATGACACAAACACAAGTATTGGACGCAAAAGATTGGTTACAAACCCTAATTGGACAAGAATAAGCCTAGGGAGGTCGAAAAAGACCTAAAAGTTCATCCAATGACACAAACACCACTATTGGATGCACAAGATTGGTTAGAAACCCTAATTGGACAAGCATAAGACTAGGGAGGTCGAAAATGACCTAAATGTTCATCCAATGACACAAACACAAGTATTGGATGCACAATATTGGTTAGAAACCCTAATTGGACAAGAATAAGCCTAGGGAGGTCGAAAATTACCTAAAAGTTCATCCAGTGACGCAAACACACCTATTGGATGCACAAGATTTGTTAGAAACCCTAATTGGACAAGAATAAGCCTAGGGAGGACGAAAAAGACCTAATTGTTCATCCAATGACACAAACACACCTATTGGTTAGAAACCCTAATTGGACAAGAATATGCCTAAGGAGGTCAAAAATGACCTAAATGTTCATCCAATGACACAAACACAAGTATTGGACGCACAAGATTGGTTACAAACCCTAATTGGACAAGAATAAGCCTAGGGAGGTCGAAAAAGACCTAAAAGTTCATCCAATGACACAAACACCACTATTGGATACACAAGATTGGTTAGAAACCCTAATTGGACAAGCATAAGCCTAGGGAGGTCGAAAATGACCTAAATGTTCATCCAATGACACAAACACAAGTATTGGATGCACAATATTGGTTAGAAACCCTAATTGGACAAGAATAAGCCTAGGGAGGTCGAAAATTACCTAAAAGTTCATCCAGTGACGCAAACACACCTATTGGATGCACAAGATTTGTTAGAAACCCTAATTGGACAAGAATAAGCCTAGGGAGGACGAAAATGCCCTAAATGTTCATCCAATGACACAAACACACGTGTTGGATGCACAAGATTTCTTAGAAACCCTAATTGGACAAGAATAAGCCTAGGGAGGTCGAAAATGACCTAAAAGTTAATCCATAGACACAAACACACCTATTGGATGCACAAGATTGGTTAGAAACCCTACTTGGACAAGAATAAGCCTAGGGAGAACGAAAATGTCCTAATTGTTCATCCAATGACACAAACAAACCTATTGGATGCACAAGATTGGTTAAAAACCCTAATTTGATAAGAGTAAGCGTAGGGAGGTCCAAAATGACCTAAATGTTCATCCAATGACACAAACACAAGTATTGGATGCACAAGATTGGTTAGAAACCCTAATTGGACAAGAATAAGCCTAGGGAGGACGAAAAAGACCTAATTGTTCATCCAATGACACAAACACACCTATTGGTTAGAAACCCTAATTGGACAAGAATATGCCTACGGAGGTCAAAAATGACCTAAATGTTCATCCAATGACACAAACACAAGTATTGGATGCACAAGATTGGTTACAAACCCTAATTGGACAAGAATAAGCCTAGGGAGGTCGAAAAAGACCTAAAAGTTCATCCAATGACACAAACACCACTATTGGATGCACAAGATTGGTTAGAAACCCTAATTGGACAAAAATAAGCCTAGGGAGGTCTAATATGACCTAAATGTTCATCCAATGACACAAACACGAGTATTGGACGCACAAGATTGGTTAGAAACCCTAATTGGACAAGAATAAGCCTAAGGAGGTCGAAAATGATCTAAATGTTCATACAAGACACAAACACCACTATTGGATGCACAAGATTGGTTAGAATCCCTAATTGGACAAGCATAAGACTAGGGAGGTCGAAAATGACCTAAATGTTCATCCAATGACACAAACACAAGTATTGGATGCACAATATTGGTTAGAAACCCTAATTGGACAAGAATAAGACTAGGGAGGTCGAAAATTACCTCAAAGTTCATCCAGTGACACAAACACACCTATTGGATGCACAAGATTTGTTAGAAACCCTAATTGGACAAGAATAAGCCTAGGGAGGATGAAAATGCCCTAAATGTTCATCCAATGACACAAACACACCTATTGGATGCACAAGATTTGTTAGAAACCCTAATTGGACAAGAATAAGCATAGGGAGGTCGAAAATGACCTAAAAGTTAATCCAATGACAAAAACACACCTATTGGATGCACAAGATTGGTTAGAAACCCTACTTGGACAAGAATAAGCCTAGGGAGAACGAAAATGTCCTAATTGTTCATCCAATGACACAAACAAACCTATTGGATGCACAAGATTGGTTCAAAACCCTAATTGGATAAGAATAAGCCTAGGGAGGTCCAAAATGACCTAAATGTTCATCCAATGACACAAACACAAGTATTGGATGCACAAGATTGGTTAGAAACCCTAATTGGACAAGAATAAGCCTAGGGAGGACGAAAAAGACCTAATTGTTCATCCAATGACACAAACACACCTATTGGATGCACAAACCCTAATTGGAAAAGAATATGCCTAAGGAGGTCAAAAATGACCTAAATGTTCAACCAATGACACAAACACAAGTATTGGATGCACAAGATTGGTTACAAACCCTAATTGGACAAGAATAAGCCTAGGGAGGTCGAAAAAGACCTAAAAGTTCGTCCAATGACACAAACACAACTATTGGATGCACAAGATTGGTTAGAAACCCTAATTGGACAAAAATAAGCCTAGGGAGGTCTAATATGACCTAAATGTTCATCCAATGACACAAACACAAGTATTCGACGCACAAGATTGGTTAGAAACCCTAATTGGACAAGAATAAGCCTAGGGAGGTCGAAAATGACCTAAATGTTCATCCTAGACACAAACACCACTATTGGATGCACAAGATTGGTTAGAAACCCTAATTGGACAAGCATAAGACTAGGGAGGTCGAAAATGACCTAAATGTTCATCCAATGACACAAACACAAGTATTGGATGCACAATATTGGTTAGAAACCCTAATTGGACAAGAATAAGCCTAGGGAGGTCGAAAATTACCTAAAAGTTCATCCAGTGACGCAAACACACCTATTGGATGCACAAGATTTGTTAGAAACCCTAATTGGACAAGAATAAGCCTAGGGAGGACGAAAAAGACCTAATTGTTCATCCAATGACACAAACACACCTATTGGTTAGAAACCCTAATTGGACAAGAATATGCCTAAGGAGGTCAAAAATGACCTAAATGTTCATCCAATGACACAAACACAAGTATTGGACGCACAAGATTGGTTACAAACCCTAATTGGACAAGAATAAGCCTAGGGAGGTCGAAAAAGACCTAAAAGTTCATCCAATGACACAAACACCACTATTGGATGCACAAGATTGGTTAGAAACCCTAATTGGACAAGCATAAGACTAGGGAGGTTGAAAATGACCTAAATGTTCATCCAATGACACAAACACAAGTATTGGATGCACAATATTGGTTAGAAACCCTAATTGGACAAGAATAAGCCTAGGGAGGTCGAAAATTACCTAAAAGTTCATCCAGTGACGCAAACACACCTATTGGATGCACAAGATTTGTTAGAAACCCTAATTGGACAAGAATAAGCCTAGGGAGGACGAAAATGTACTAAATGTTCATCCAATGACACAAACACACCTATTGGATGCACAAGATTTGTTAGAAACCCTAATTAGACAAGAATAAGCCTAGGGAGGACGAAAATGCCCTAAATGTTCATCCAATGACCCAAACACACCTGTTGGATGCACAAGATTTGTTAGAAACCCTAATTGGACAAGAATAAGCCTAGGGAGGTCGAAAATGACCTAAAAGTTAATCCATACACACAAACACACCTATTGGATGCACAAGATTGGTTAGAAACCCTACTTGGACAAGAATAAGCCTAGGGAGAACGAAAATGTCCTAATTGTTCATCCAATGACACAAACAAACCTATTGGATGCACAAGATTGGTTAGAAACCCTAATTGGACAAGAATAAGCCTAGGGAGAACGAAAATGACTTAATTGTTCATCCAATGACACAAACACGAGTATTTGATGCACAAGATTGGTTAGAAACCCTAATTGGATAAGAATAAGCCTAGGGAGGTCGAAAATTACCTAAAAGTTCATCCAGTGACATAAACACACCTATTGGACGCACAAGATTTGTTAGAAACCCTAATTGGACAAGAATAAGCCTAGGGAGGACGAAAATGCCCTAAATGTTCATCCAATGACACAAACAGACCTATTGGATGCACAAGATTTGTTAGAAACCCTAATTGGACAAGAATAAGCCTAGGGAGGTCGAAAATGACCTAAAAAGTTCATCCAATGACACAAACACACCTATTGGATCCACAAGATTTGTTAGAAACCCTAATTGGACAAGAATAAGCCTAGGGAGGTCGAAAATGCCATAAATGTTCATCCAATGACACAAACACACCTATTGGATGCACAAGATTGGTTAGAAACCCTAATTGAACAAGAATAAGCCTAGGGAGGTCGAAAATGACCTAAAAGTTCATCCAATGACACAAACACACCTATTGGATGCACAAGATTTGTTAGAAACCCTAATTGGACAAGAATAAGCCTAGGGAGGACGAAAATGCCCTAAATGTTCATCCAATGACACAAACACACCTGTTGGATGCACAAGATTTGTTAGAAACCCTAATTGGACAAGAATAAGCCTAGGGAGGTCGAAAATGACCTAAAAGTTAATCCATAGACACAAACACACCTATTGGATGCACAAGATTGGTTAGAAACCCTACTTGGACAAGAATAAGCCTAGGGAGAACGAAAATGTCCAAATTGTTCATCCAATGACACAAACAAACCTATTGGATGCACAAGATTGGTTAAAAACCCTAATTTGATAAGAGTAAGCCTAGGGAGGTCCAAAATGACCTAAATGTTCATCCAATGACACAAACACAAGTATTGGATGCACAAGATTGGTTAGAAACCCTAATTGGACAAGAATAAGCCTAGGGAGGACGAAAAAGACCTAATTGTTCATCCAATGACACAAACACACCTATTGGTTAGAAACCCTAATTGGACAAGAATATGCCTAAGGAGGTCAAAAATGACCTAAATGTTCATCCAATGACACAAACACAAGTATTGGACGCAAAAGATTGGTTACAAACCCTAATTGGACAAGAATAAGCCTAGGGAGGTCGAAAAAGACCTAAAAGTTCATCCAATGACACAAACACCACTATTGGATGCACAAGATTGGTTAGAAACCCTAATTGGACAAGCATAAGACTAGGGAGGTCGAAAATGACCTAAATGTTCATCCAATGACACAAACACAAGTATTGGATGCACAATATTGGTTAGAAACCCTAATTGGACAAGAATAAGCCTAGGGAGGTCGAAAATTACCTAAAAGTTCATCCAGTGACGCAAACACACCTATTGGATGCACAAGATTTGTTAGAAACCCTAATTGGACAAGAATAAGCCTAGGGAGGACGAAAATGCCCTAAATGTTCATCCAATGACACAAACACACCTGTTGGATGCACAAGATTTGTTAGAAACCCTAATTGGACAACAATAAGCCTAGGGAGGTCGAAAATGACCTAAAAGTTAATCCATAGACACAAACACACCTATTGGATGCACAAGATTGGTTAGAAACCCTACTTGGACAAGAATAAGCCTAGGGAGAACGAAAATGTCCTAATTGTTCATCCAATGACACAAACAAACCTATTGGATGCACAAGATTGGTTAAAAACCCTAATTTGATAAGAGTAAGCCTAGGGAGGTCCAAAATGACCTAAATGTTCATCCAATGACACAAACACAAGTATTGGATGCACAAGATTGGTTAGAAACCCTAATTGGACAAGAATAAGCCTAGGGAGGACGAAAAAGACCTAAATGTTCATCCAATGACACAAACACACCTATTGGTTAGAAACCCTAATTGGACAAGAATATGCCTAAGGAGGTCAAAAATGACCTAAATGTTCATCCAATGACACAAACACAAGTATTGGATGCACAAGATTGGTTACAAACCCTAATTGGACAAGAATAAGCCTAGGGAGGTCGAAAAAGACCTAAAAGTTCATCCAATGACACAAACACAACTATTGGATGCACAAGATTGGTTAGAAACCCTAATTGGACAAAAATAAGCCTAGGGAGGTCTAATATGACCTAAATGTTCATCCAATGACACAAACACAAGTATTGGACGCACAAGATTGGTTAGAAACCCTAATTGGACAAGAATAAGCCTAGGGAGGTCGAAAATGACCTAAATGTTCATCCAAGACACAAACACCACTATTGGATGCACAAGATTGGTTAGAAACCCTAATTGGACAAGCATAAGACTAGGGAGGTCGAAAATGACGTAAATGTTCATCCAATGACACAAACACAAGTATTGGATGCACAATATTGGTTAGAAACCCTAATTGGACAAGAATAAGCCTAGGGAGGTCGAAAATTACCTAAAAGTTCATCTAGTGACGCAAACACACCTATTGGATGCACAAGATTTGTTAGAAACCCTAATTGGACAAGAATAAGCCTAGCGAGGACGAAAATGCCCTAAATGTTCATCCAATGACACAAACACACCTATTGGATGCACAAGATTTGTTAGAAACCCTAATTGGACAAGAATAAGCTTAGGGAGGTCGAAAATGACCTAAAAGTTAATCCATAGACACAAACACCCCTATTGGATGCACAAGATTGGTTAGAAACCCTACTTGGACAAGAATAAGCCTACGGAGAACGAAAATGTCCTAATTGTTCAACCAATGACACAAACAAACCTATTGGATGTACAAGATTGGTTAAAAACCCTAATTTGATAAGAGTAAGCCTAGGGAGGTCCAAAATGACCTAAATGTTCATCCAATCACACAAACACAAGTATTGGATGCACAAGATTGGTTAGAAACCCTAATTGGACAAGAATAAGCCTAGGGAGGACGAAAAAGACCTAATTGTTCATCCAATGACACAAACACACCTATTGGTTAGAAACCCTAATTGGACAAGAATATGCCTAAGGAGGTCAAAAATGACCTAAATGTTCATCCAATGACACAAACACAAGTATTGGATGCACAAGATTGGTTACAAACCCTAATTGGACAAGAATAAGCCTAGGGAGGTCGAAAAAGACCTAAAAGTTCATCCAATGACACAAACATAACTATTGGATGCACAAGATTGGTTAGAAACCCTAATTGGACAAAAATAAGCCTAGGGAGGTCTAATATGACCTAAATGTTCATCCAATGACACAAACACGAGTATTGGACGCACAAGATTGGTTAGAAACCCTAATTGGACAAGAATAAGCCTAGGGAGGTCGAAAATGATCTAAATGTTCATACAAGACACAAACACCACTATTGGATGCACAAGATTGGTTAGAAACCCTAATTGGACAAGCATAAGACTAGGGAGGTCGAAAATGACCTAAATGTTCATCCAATGACACAAACACAAGTATTGGATGCACAATATTGGTTAGAAACCCTAATTGGACAAGAATAAGCCTAGGGAGGTCGAAAATTACCTCAAAGTTCATCTAGTGACACAAACACACCTATTGGATGCACAAGATTTGTTAGAAACCCTAATTGGACAAGAATAAGCCTAGGGAGGATGAAAATGCGCTAAATGTTCATCCAATGACACAAACACACCTATTGGATGCACAAGATTTGTTAGAAACCCTAATTGGACAAGAATAAGCCTAGGGAGGTCGAAAATGACTTAAAAGTTAATCCATAGACACAAACACACCTATTGGATGCACAAGATTGGTTAGAAACCCTACTTGGACAAGAATAAGCCTAGGGAGAACGAAAATGTCCTAATTGTTCATCCAATGACACAAACAAACCTATTGGATGCACAAGATTGGTTAAAAACCCTAATTTGATAAGAGTAAGCCTAGGGAGGTCCAAAATGACCTAAATGTTCATCCAATGACACAAACACAAGTATTGGATGCACAAGATTGGTTACAAACCCTAATTGGACAAGAATAAGCCTAGGGAGGACGAAAAAGACCTAATTGTTCATCCAATGACACAAACACACCTATTGGTTAGAAACCCTAATTGGACAAGAATATGCCTAAGGAGGTCAAAAATGACCTAAATGTTCATCCAATGACACAAAAACAAGTATTGGATGCACAAGATTGGTTACAAACCCTAATTGGACAAGAATAAGCCTAGGGAGGTCGAAAAAGACCTAAAAGTTCATCCAATGACACAAACATAACTATTGGATGCACAAGATTGGTTAGAAACCCTAATTGGACAAAAATAAGCCTAGGGAGGTCTAATATGACCTAAATGTTCATCCAATGACACAAACACGAGTATTGGACGCACAAGATTGGTTAGAAACCCTAATTGGACAAGAATAAGCCTAGGGAGGTCGAAAATGATCTAAATGTTCATACAAGACACAAACACCACTATTGGATGCACAAGATTGGTTAGAAACCCTAATTGGACAAGCATAAGACTAGGGAGGTCGAAAATGACCTAAATGTTCATCCAATGACACAAACACAAGTATTGGATGCACAATATTGGTTAGAAACCCTAATTGGACAAGAATAAGCCTAGGGAGGTCGAAAATTACCTCAAAGTTCATCCAGTGACACAAACACACCTATTGGATGCACAAGATTTGTTAGAAACCCTAATTGGACAAGAATAAGCCTAGGGAGGACGAAAATGCGCTAAATGTTCATCCAATGACACAAACACACCTATTGGATGCACAAGATTTGTTAGAAACCCTAATTGGACAAGAATAAGCCTAGGGAGGTCGAAAATGACCTAAAAGTTAATCCATAGACACAAACACACCTATTGGATGCACAAGATTGGTTAGAAACCCTACTTGGACAAGAATAAGCCTAGGGAGAACGAAAATGTCCAAATTGTTCATCCAATGACACAAACAAACCTATTGGATGCACAAGATTGGTTAAAAACCCTAATTTGATAAGAGTAAGCCTAGGGAGGTCCAAAATGACCTAAATGTTCATCCAATGACACAAACACAAGTATTGGATGCACAAGATTGGTTAGAAACCCTAATTGGACAAGAATAAGCCTAGGGAGGACGAAAAAGGCCTAATTGTTCATCCAATGACACAAACACACCTATTGGTTAGAAACCCTAATTGGACAAGAATATGCCTAAGGAGGTCAAAAATGACCTAAATGTTCATCCAATGACACAAACACAAGTATTGGATGCACAAGATTGGTTACAAACCCTAATTGGACAAGAATAAGCCTAGGGAGGTCGAAAAAGACCTAAAAGTTCATCCAATGACACAAACATAACTATTGGATGCACAAGATTGGTTAGAAACCCTAATTGGACAAAAATAAGCCTAGGGAGGTCTAATATGACCTAAATGTTCATCCAATGACACAAACACGAGTATTGGACGCACAAGATTGGTTAGAAACCCTAATTGGACAAGAATAAGCCTAGGGAGGTCGAAAATGATCTAAATGTTCATACAAGACACAAACACCACTATTGGATGCACAAGATTGGTTAGAAACCCTAATTGGACAAGCATAAGACTAGGGAGGTCGAAAATGACCTAAATGTTCATCCAATGACACAAACACAAGTATTGGATGCAAAATATTGGTTAGAAACCCTAATTGGACAAGAATAAGCCTAGGGAGGTCGAAAATTACCTCAAAGTTCATCCAGTGACACAAACACACCTATTGGATGCACAAGATTTGTTAGAAACCCTAATTGGACAAGAATAAGCCTAGGGAGGACGAAAATTACCTCAAAGTTCATCCAATGACACAAACACTCCTATTGGATGCACAAGATTTGTTAGAAACCCTAATTGGACAAGAATAAGCCTAGGGAGGTCGAAAATGACCTAAAAGTTAATCCATAGACACAAACACACCTATTGGATGCACAAGATTGGTTAGAAACCCTACTTGGACAAGAATAAGCCTACGGAGAACGAAAATGTCCTAATTGTTCATCCAATGACACAAACAAACCTATTGGATGCACAAGATTGGTTAAAAACCCTAATTTGATAAGAGTAAGCCTAGGGAGGTCCAAAATGACCTAAATGTTCATCCAATGACACAAACACAAGTATTGGATGCACAAGATTGGTTAGAAACCCTAATTGGACAAGAATAAGCCTAGGGAGGACGAAAAAGACCTAATTGTTCATCCAATGACACAAACACACCTATTGGTTAGAAACCCTAATTGGACAAGAATATGCCTAAGGAGGTCAAAAATGACCTAAATGTTCATCCAATGACACAAACACAAGTATTGGATGCACAAGATTGGTTACAAACCTAATTGGACAAGAATAAGCCTAGGGAGGTCGAAAAAGACCTAAAACTTCATCCAATGACACAAACATAACTATTGGATGCACAAGATTGGTTAGAAACCCTAATTGGACAAAAATAAGCCTAGGGAGGTCTAATATGACCTAAATGTTCATCCAATGACACAAACACGAGTATTGGACGCACAAGATTGGTTAGAAACCCTAATTGGACAAGAATAAGCCTAGGGAGGTCGAAAATGATCTAAATGTTCATACAAGACACAAACACCACTATTGGATGCACAAGATTGGTTAGAAACCCTAGTTGGACAAGCATAAGACTAGGGAGGTCGAAAATGACCTAAATGTTCATCCAATGACACAAACACAAGTATTGGATGCACAATATTGGTTAGAAACCCTAATTGGACAAGAATAAGCCTAGGGAGGTCGAAAATAACCTCAAAGTTCATCCAGTGACACAAACACAACTATTGGATGCACAAGATTTGTTAGAAACCCTAATTGGACAAGAATAAGCCTAGGGAGGACGAAAATGCCCTAAATGTTCATCCAATGACACAAACACACCTATTGGATGCACAAGATTTGTTAGAAACCCTAATTGGACAAGAATAAGCCTAGGGAGGTCAAAAATGACCTAAAAGTTAATCCAATGACACAAACACACCTATTGGATGCACAAGATTGGTTAGAAACCCTACTTGGACAAGAATAAGCCTAGGGAGAACGAAAATGTCCTAATTGTTCATCCAATGACACAAACAAACCTATTGGATGCACAAGATTGGTTAAAAACCCTAATTGGATAAGAATAAGCCTAGGGAGGTCGAAAATGACCTAAATGTTCATCCAATGACACAAACACAAGTATTGGATGCACAAGATTGGTTAGAAACCCTAATTGGACAAGAATAAGCCTAGGGAGGACGAAAAAGACCTAATTGTTCATCCAATGGCACAAACACACCTATTGGTTAGAAATCCTAATTGGACAAGAATATGCCTAAGGAGGTCCAAAATGACCTAAATGTTCATCCAATGACACAAACACAAGTATTGGATGCACAAGATTGGTTAGAAACCCTAATTGGTCAAGAATAAGCCTAGGGAGGTCGAAAAAGACCTAAAAGTTAATCCAATGACACAAACACACCTATTGGATGCACAAGATTGGTTAGAAACCCTACTTGGACAAGAATAAGCCTAGGGAGAACGAAAATGTCCTAATTGTTCATCCAATGACACAAACAAACCTATTGGATGCACAAGATTGGTTAAAAACCCTAATTGGATAAGAATAAGCCTAGGGAGGTCGAAAATGACCTAAATGTTCATCCAATGACACAAACACAAGTATTGGATGCACAAGATTGGTTAGAAACCCTAATTCGATAAGAATTAGCCTAGGGAGGTCCAAAATGACCTAAATTTTCATCCAATGACACAAACACAAGTATTGGATGCACAAGATTGGTTAGAAACCCTAATTGGACAAGAATAAGCCTAGGGAAGTCGAAAAACCCCTAAAACTTCATCAAATGACACAAACACAACTATTGGATGCACAAGATTGGTTAGAAACCGTAATTGGACAAAAATAAGCCTAGGGAGCTCTAAAATGACCAAAATGTTCATCCAATGACACAAACACGAGTATTGGATGCACAAGATTGGTTAGAAACCCTAATTGGACAAGAATAAGCCTAGGGAGGTCGAAAATGACCTAAATGTTCATCCCATGACACAAACACCACTATTGGATGCACAAGATTGGTTAGAAACCCTAATTGGACAAGCATAAGCCTTGGGAGGTCGAAAACGACCTAAATGTTCATCCAATGACACAAACACAAGTATTGGGCGCACAATTTTGGTTAGAAACCCTAATTGGACAAGAATAAGCCTAGGGAGGTCGAAAATTACCTAAAAGTTCATCCAATGACACAAACACAACAATTGGATGCACAAGATTGGTTAGAAACCCTAATTGGACAAGAATAAGCCTAGGGAGAACGAAAATGACCTAATTGTTCATCCAATGATACAAACACACCTATTGGATGCACACGATTGGTTAGAAATCCTAATTGGACAAGAATAAGCCTAGGGAGGTCGAAAATGACCTAAATGTTCATCCAATGACACCAACACAAGTATTGGATGCACAAGATTGTTTAGAAACCCTAATTGGACAAGAATAAGCCTAGGGAGGACGAAAAAGACCTAATTGTTCATCCAATGACACAAACACACCTATTGGATGCACAAGGTTGGTTAGAAACCCTAATTCGATAAGAATTAGCCTAGGGAGGTCCAAAATGACCTAAATTTTCATCCAATGACACAAACACAAGTATTGGATGCACAAGATTGGTTAGAAACCCTAATTGGACAAGAATAAGCCTAGGGAAGTCGAAAAACACCTAAAACTTCATCCAATGACACAAACACAACTAATGGAGGCACAAGATTGGTTAGAAACCGTAATTGGACAAAAATAAGCCTAGGGAGGTCGAAAATGACCTAAATGTTCATCCAATGACACAAACACGAGTATTGGATGCACAATATTGGTTAGAAACCCTAATTGGACAAGAATAAGCCTAGGGAGGTCGAAAATGACAAAAATGTTCATCCAATGACATGAACACAAGTATTGGATGCACAATATTGGTTAGAAACCCTAATTGGACAAGCATAAGACTAGGGAGGTCGAAAAGTACATAAAAGTTCATCCAATGACACAAACACAACTATTGGATGCACAAGTTTGGTTAGAAACCCTAATTGGACAAGAATAAGCCTAGGGAGGTCGAAAAACACCTAAAACTTCATCCAATGACACCAACATAAGTATTGGTTGCACAAGATTGGTTAGAAAGCCTAATTGGACAAGAATAAGCCTAGGGGGAACGAAAAAGACCTAATTGTTCATCCAATGACACAAACACACCTATTGGATGCACAAGGTTGGTTAGAAACCCTAATTGGATAAGAATAAGCCTAGGGAGGTCCAAAATGACCTAAATGTTCATCCAATGACACAAACACAAGTATTGGATGCACAAGATTGGTTAGAAACCCTAAATGGACAAGAATAAGCCTAGGGAGGTCGAAAAAGACCTAAAAGTTCATCCAATAACACAAACACAACTATTGGATGCACAAGATTAGTTAGAAACCCTAATTGTACAAAAATAAGCCTAGGGAGGTCGAAAACGACCAAAATGTTCATCCAATGACACAAACACAAGTATTGGACGCACAATTTTGGTTAGAAACCCTAATTGGACAAGAATAAGCCTAGGGAGGTCGAAAAGTACCTAAAATTTATCCAATGACACAAACACAACTATTGGATGCACAAGATTGGTTAGAAACCCTAATTGGACAACAATAAGCCTAGGGAGAACGAAAATGACCTAATTGTTCATCCAATGATACAAACACACCTATTGGATGCAAAAATTGGTTAGAAATCCTAATTGGACAAGAATAAGCCTAGGGAGGTCGAAAATGACCTAAATGTTCATCCAATGACACCAACACAAGTATTGGATCCACAAGATTGGTTAGAAACCCTAATTGGACGAGAATAAGCCTAGGGAGGACGAAAAAGACCTAATTGTTCGTCCAATGACACAAACACACCTATTGGATGCACAAGACTGGTTAGAAACCCTAATTGGATAAGAATAAGCCTAGGGAGGTCCAAAATGACCTAACTGTTCATCCAATGACACAAACACAAGTATTGGATGCACAAGATTGGTTAGAAACCCTAATTGGACAAGAATAAGCCTAGGGAGGTCGGAAAACACCAAAAACATCATCCAATGACACAAACACAACTATTGGATGCACAAGATTGGTTAGAAACCCTAATTGGACAAAAATAAGCCTAGGGAGGTCGAAAATGACCTAAATGATCATTAAATGACACAAACACGATAATTGGATGCACAATATTGGTTAGAAACCCTAATTGGACAAGAATAAGCCTAGGGAGGTCGAAAATGACATAAATGTTCATCCAATGACATAAACACAAGTATTGGATGCACAATATTGGTTAGAAACCCTAATTGGACAAGAATAAGCCTAGGGAGGTCGAAAAGTACCTAAAAGTTCATCCAATGACACAAACACAACTATTGGATGCACAAGTTTGGTTAGAAACCCTAATTGGACAAGAATAAGCCTAGGGAGAACGAAAATGACTTAATTGTTCATCCAATGACACAAACACGAGTATTTGATGCACAAGATTGGTTAGAAACCCTAATTGGATAAGAATAACCTAGGGAGGTCGAAAATTACCTAAAAGTTCATCCAGTGACATAAACACACCTATTGGATGCACAAGATTGGTTAGAAACCCTAATTGAACAAGAATAAGCCTAGGGAGGTCGAAAATAACCTAAAAGTTCATCCAATGACACAAACACACCTATTGGATGCACAAGATTGGTTAGAAACCGTAATTGGACAAGAATAACCCTAGGGAGCTCGAAAATAACCTAATTGTTCATCCAATGACACAAACAAACCTATTGGATGCACAAGATTGGTTAGAAACCCTAATTGGACAAGAATATGCCTAGGGAGGTCGAAAATGACCTAAAAGTTCATCCAATGACACAGACACACCTATTGGATGCACAAGATTTGTTAGAAACCCTAATTGAACAAGAATAAGCCTAGGGAGGTTGAAAATGACCTAAAAGTTCATCCAATGACACACACACACCTATTGGATGCACAAGATTGGTTAGAAACCCTCATTGGACAAGAATAAGCCTATGGAGGTCCAAAATGACCTAAATGTTCATCCAATGACACAAACACAAATATTGGATGCACAATATTGGTTAGAAACCCTAATTGGACAAGAATAAGCCTATAGAGGTCGAAAAGTACCTAAAAGTTCATCCAATGACACAAACACAACTATTGGATGCACAAGATTTGTTAGAAACCCTAATTGGACAAGAATAAGCCTAGGGAGGTCGAAAATGACCTAAAAAGTTCATCCAATGACACAAACACACCTATTGGATCCACAAGATTTGTTAAAAACCCTAATTGGACAAGAATAAGCCTAGGGAGGTCGAAAATGCCATAAATGTTCATCCAATGACACAAACACACTTATTGGATGCACAAGATTGGTTAGAAACCCTAATTGAACAAGCATAAGCCTAGGGAGCTCGAAAATGACCTAAAAGTTCATCCAATGACACAAACACACCTATTGGATCCACAAGATTTGTTAGAAACCCTAATTGGACAAGAATAAGCCTAGGGAGGTCGAAAATGCGATAAATGTTCATCCAATGACACAAACACACCTATTGGATGCACAAGATTGGTTAGAAACCCTAATTGAACAAGAATAAGCCTAGGGAGGTCGAAAATGACATAAAAGTTCATCCAATGACACAAACACACCTATTGGATGCACAAGATTGGTTAGAAACGGTAATTGGACAAGAATAAGCCTAGGGAGAACGAAAATAACCTAATTGTTCATCCAATAACACAAACAAACCTATTGGATGCACAAGATTGGTTAGAAACCCTAATTGGACAAGAATATGCCTAGGGAGGTCGAAAATGACCTAAAAGTTCATCCAATGACACAGACACACCTATTGGATGCACAAGATTTGATAGAAACCCTAATTGAACAAGAATAAGCCTAGGGAGGTTGAAAATGACCTAAAAGTTCATCCAATGACACAAACACACCTATTGGATGCACAAGATTGGTTAGAAACCCTCATTGGACAAGAATAAGCCTATGGAGGTCCAAAATGACCTAAATGTTCATCCAATGACACAAACACAAGTATTGGATGCACAATATTGGTTAGAAACCCTAATTGGACAAGAATAAGCCTATAGAGGTCGAAAAGTACCTAAAAGTTCATCCAATGACACAAACACAACTATTGGATGCACAATATTGGTTAGAAACCCTAATTGGACCAGAATAAGCCTAGGGAGGTCGAAAATGACCTAAATGTTCATCGAATGACACAAACACACCTATTGGATGCACAAGTTTGGTTAGAAACCGTAATTGGACAAGAATAAGCCTAGGGAGAACGAAAATGACCTAATTGTTCATCCAATGACACAAACAAACCTATTGGATGCACAAGATTGGTTAGAAACCCTAATTGGACAAGAATATGCCTAGGGAGGTCGAAAATGACCTAAAAGTTCATCCAATGACACAGACACACCTATTGGATGCACAAGATTTGTTAGAAACCCTAATTGAACAAGAATAAGCCTAGGGAGGTTGAAAATGACCTAAAAGTTCATCCAATGACACAAACACACCTGTTGGATGCACAAGATTGGTTAAAAACCCTAATTGGACAAGAATAAGCCTAAGGAGGTCGAAAATGACTTAAAAGTTCATCCAATGACACAAACACACCTATTGGATGCACAAGATTTGTTAGAAACCCTAATTGGACAAGAATAAGCCTTGGGAGGACCAAAATGCCTTAAATGTTCATCCAATGACACAAACACACTTATTGGATGCACAAGATTGGTTAGAAACCCTAATTGAACAAGAATAAGCCTAGGGAGGTCGAAAATGACCTAAAAGTTCATCCAATGACACAAACACACCTATTGGATGCACAAGATTTGTTAGAAACCCTAATTGGACAACAATAAGCCTAGGGAGGATGAAAATGCCCTAAAAATTCATCCAATGACACAAACACACTTATTGGATGCACAAGATTGGTTAGAAACCCTAATTGGACAAGAATAAGCCTAGGGAAGACGGAAATGACCTAATTGTTCATCCAACGACACAAACACACCTATTGGATGCCCGAGATTGGTTAGAAACCCTAATTAGACATGAATAAGCCTAGGGAGGTCGACAATGACATAAATGTTCATCCAATGACACAAACACAAGTATTGGATGCAAAAGATTGGTTAGAAACCCTAATTGGACAAGAATAAGCCTAGGGAGGTCGAAAATGACCTAAATGTTCATCCAATGACACAAACACACCTATTGGATGCACAAGATTTGTTAGAAACCCTAATTGGACAAGAATAAGCCTAGGGAGGTCGAAAATGACCTAAAAGTTCATCCAATGACACAAACACAGCTATTGGATGCCCAAGATTTGTTAGAAACCCTAATTGGACAAGAATAAGCCTAGGGAGGTCGAAAATGACCTAAAAGTTCATCCAATTACACAAACACTCCTATTGGATGCACAAGATTCGTTAGAAACCCTAATTGGACAATAATAAGCCTAGGGAGGACGAAAATGCCCTAAATGTTCATCCAATGACTCAAACACAGCTATTGGATGCACAAGATTGGTTAGAAACCCTAGTTGGACAAGAATAAGCCTAGGGAGAACGAAAATGACCTAATTGTTTATCCAATGACACAAACACACCTATTGGATGCCCAAGAATTGTTAGAAACCCTAATTTGACAAGAATAAGCCTAGGGAGGACGAAAATGCCCTAAATGTTCATCCAATGACACAAACACACTTATTGGATGCACAAGATTGGTTAGAAACCTTAATTGAACAAGAATAAGCCTAGGGAGGTCGAAAATGACCTAAAAGTTCATCCAATGACACAAACACACCTATTGGATGCACAAGATTTGTTAGAAACGCTAATTGGACAACAATAAGCCTAGGGAGGATGAAAATGCCCTAAAAGTTCATCCAATGACACAAACACACCTATTGGATTCACAAGATTGGTTAGAAACCCTAATTGGACAAGAATAAGCCTAGGGAAGACGAAAATGACCTAATTGTTAACCAATGACACAAACACACCTATTGGATGCCCGAGATTGGTTAGAAACCCTAATTAGACATGAATAAGCCTAGGGAGGTCGAAAATGACCTAAATGTTCATCCAATGACGCAAACACAAGTATTGGATGCACAAGATTGGTTAGAAACCCTAATTGGACAAGAATAAGCCTATGGAGGTCGAAAATGACCTAAATGTTCATCCAATGACACAAACACACCTATTGGATGCACAAGATTTGTTAGAAACCCTAATTGGACAAGAATAAGCCTAGGGAGGTCGAAAAGGACCTAAAAGTTCATCCAATGACACAAACACACCTATTGGATGCCCAAGATTTGTTAGAAACCCTAATTGGACAAGAATAAGCCTAGGGAGGTCGAAAATGACCTAAATGTTGATCCAATGTCACAAAAACACCTATTGCATGCACAAGATTGGTTAAAAACCCTAATTGGACAAGAATTAGCCTAGGGAGGACGAAAATGACCTAATTGTTCATCCAATGACACAAAAACACCTATTGGATGCACAAGATTGGTTAGAAACCCTAATTGGACAAGATTAACTTTAGGGAGGACGAAAATGACCTAAATGTTAATCCAATGACACAAAACACCTATTGGATGCACAAGATTGGTTAAAAACACTAATTGGACAAGATTAAGTGTAGGGAAGACGAAAATGACCTAAACATTCATCCAATGACACAAAAACACCTATTGGATACACAAGATTGGTTAAAAACCCTAATTGGACAAGATTAAGTGTAGGGAGGAAGAAAATGACCTAAATGTTTATCAAATGACACAAAACACGTATTGGATGCACAAGATTAGTTAAACACCCTAATTGGATAAGAATTAGCCTAGGGAGGACGAAAACGACCTAATTGTTCATCCAATGACACAAAAACACCTATTGGATGCACAAGATTGGTTAGAAACCTTAATTGGACAAGCATAAGCCTAGGGAGGATGAAAATGACCTAAATGTTCATCCAATGACACAAAACACCTATTGGATCCACAAGATTGGTTAAAAAACCCTAATTGGACAAGAATTAGCCTAGGGAGGACGAAAATTACCTAATTGTTCAGCCAATGACATAAAAACACCTATTGGATGCACAAGATTGGTTAGAAACCCTAACTGGATAAGATTAAGTGTCGGGAGGACGAAAATGACCTAAATGTTCATCCAATGACACAAAAACAACAATTGGATGCACAAGATTGGTTAAAAACCCTAATTGGACAAGAATAAACCTAGGGAGGACGAAAAGGACCGAATTGTTCATCCAATGACACAAACACACATATTGGATGCACAAGATTGGTTAGAAACCCTAATTGGACAAGAATAAGCTTAGGGAGGTCAAAAATGACCTAAATGTTCATCCAATGACACAAACACACCAATTGGATGCACAAGATTGGTTAAAAACCCTAATTGGACAAGAATAAGCCTAGGGAGGTGGAAAATGACCTAAAAGTTCATCCAATGACACAAACACACCTATTGGATGCACAAGATTTGTTAGAAACCCTAATTGGACTAAAATAAGCCTACGGAGGACGAAAATGCCCTAAATGTTCATCCCATGACACAAACACACCTAATGGATGCACAAGATTTGTTAGAAACCCTAATTGAACAAGAATAAGCCTAGGGAGGTCAAAAATGACCTAAAAGTTCATCCAATGACACAAACACACCTATTGGATGCACAAGATTGGTTAAAAACCCTAATTGGACAAGAATATGCATAGGGAGGTCGAAAATGACCTAAAAGTTCATCCAATGACACAAACACACCTATTGGATGCCCAATATTTGTTAGAAACCCTAATTGGACAAGAATAAGCCTAGGGAGGTCGAAAATGACCTAAAAGTTCATCCAATGACACAAACACAGCTATTGGATGCCCAAGATTTGTTAGAAACCCTAATTGGACAAGAATAAGCCTAGGGAGGTCGAAAATGACCTAAAAGTTCATCCAATTACACAAACACTCCTATTGGATGCACAAGATTCGTTAGAAACCCTAATTGGACAATAATAAGCCTAGGGAGGACGAAAATGCCCTAAATGTTCATCCAATGACTCAAACACAGCTATTGGATGCACAAGATTGGTTAGAAACCCTAGTTGGACAAGAATAAGCCTAGGGAGAACGAAAATGACCTAATTGTTTATCCAATGACACAAACACACCTATTGGATGCCCAAGAATTGTTAGAAACCCTAATTTGACAAGAATAAGCCTAGGGAGGACGAAAATGCCCTAAATGTTCATCCAATGACACAAACACACTTATTGGATGCACAAGATTGGTTAGAAACCTTAATTGAACAAGAATAAGCCTAGGGAGGTCGAAAATGACCTAAAAGTTCATCCAATGACACAAACACACCTATTGGATGCACAAGATTTGTTAGAAACGCTAATTGGACAACAATAAGCCTAGGGAGGATGAAAATGCCCTAAAAGTTCATCCAATGACACAAACACACCTATTGGATTCACAAGATTGGTTAGAAACCCTAATTGGACAAGAATAAGCCTAGGGAAGACGAAAATGACCTAATTGTTAACCAATGACACAAACACACCTATTGGATGCCCGAGATTGGTTAGAAACCCTTATTAGACATGAATAAGCCTAGGGAGGTCGAAAATGACCTAAATGTTCATCCAATGACGCAAACACAAGTATTGGATGCACAAGATTGGTTAGAAACCCTAATTGGACAAGAATAAGCCTATGGAGGTCGAAAATGACCTAAATGTTCATCCAATGACACAAACACACCTATTGGATGCACAAGATTTGTTAGAAACCCTAATTGGACAAGAATAAGCCTAGGGAGGTCGAAAAGGACCTAAAAGTTCATCCAATGACACAAACACACCTATTGGATGCCCAAGATTTGTTAGAAACCCTAATTGGACAAGAATAAGCCTAGGGAGGTCGAAAATGACCTAAATGTTGATCCAATGTCACAAAAACACCTATTGCATGCACAAGATTGGTTAAAAACCCTAATTGGACAAGAATTAGCCTAGGGAGGACGAAAATGACCTAATTGTTCATCCAATGACACAAAAACACCTATTGGATGCACAAGATTGGTTAGAAACCCTAATTGGACAAGATTAACTTTAGGGAGGACGAAAATGACCTAAATGTTAATCCAATGACACAAAACACCTATTGGATGCACAAGATTGGTTAAAAACACTAATTGGACAAGATTAAGTGTAGGGAAGACGAAAATGACCTAAACATTCATCCAATGACACAAAAACACCTATTGGATACACAAGATTGGTTAAAAACCCTAATTGGACAAGATTAAGTGTAGGGAGGAAGAAAATGACCTAAATGTTTATCAAATGACACAAAACACGTATTGGATGCACAAGATTAGTTAAACACCCTAATTGGATAAGAATTAGCCTAGGGAGGACGAAAACGACCTAATTGTTCATCCAATGACACAAAAACACCTATTGGATGCACAAGATAGGTTAGAAACCCTAATTGGACAAGATTAACTTTAGGGAGGACGAAAATGACCTAAATGTTAATCCAATGACACAAAACACCTATTGGATGCACAAGATTGGTTAAAAACACTAATTGGACAAGATTAAGTGTAGGGAAGACGAAAATGACCTAAACATTCATCCAATGACACAAAAACACCTATTGGATACACAAGATTGGTTAAAAACCCTAATTGGACAAGATTAAGTGTAGGGAGGAAGAAAATGACCTAAATGTTTATCAAATGACACAAAACACGTATTGGATGCACAAGATTAGTTAAACACCCTAATTGGATAAGAATTAGCCTAGGGAGGACGAAAACGACCTAATTGTTCATCCAATGACACAAAAACACCTATTGGATGCACAAGATTGGTTAGAAACCTTAATTGGACAAGCATAAGCCTAGGGAGGATGAAAATGACCTAAATGTTCATCCAATGACACAAAACACCTATTGGATCCACAAGATTGGTTAAAAAACCCTAATTGGACAAGAATTAGCCTAGGGAGGACGAAAATTACCTAATTGTTCAGCCAATGACATAAAAACACCTATTGGATGCACAAGATTGGTTAGAAACCCTAACTGGATAAGATTAAGTGTCGGGAGGACGAAAATGACCTAAATGTTCATCCAATGACACAAAAACAACAATTGGATGCACAAGATTGGTTAAAAACCCTAATTGGACAAGAATAAACCTAGGGAGGACGAAAAGGACCGAATTGTTCATCCAATGACACAAACACACATATTGGATGCACAAGATTGGTTAGAAACCCTAATTGGACAAGAATAAGCTTAGGGAGGTCAAAAATGACCTAAATGTTCATCCAATGACACAAACACACCAATTGGATGCACAAGATTGGTTAAAAACCCTAATTGGACAAGAATAAGCCTAGGGAGGTGGAAAATGACCTAAAAGTTCATCCAATGACACAAACACACCTATTGGATGCACAAGATTTGTTAGAAACCCTAATTGGACTAAAATAAGCCTACGGAGGACGAAAATGCCCTAAATGTTCATCCCATGACACAAACACACCTAATGGATGCACAAGATTTGTTAGAAACCCTAATTGAACAAGAATAAGCCTAGGGAGGTCAAAAATGACCTAAAAGTTCATCCAATGACACAAACACACCTATTGGATGCACAAGATTGGTTAAAAACCCTAATTGGACAAGAATATGCATAGGGAGGTCGAAAATGACCTAAAAGTTCATCCAATGACACAAACACACCTATTGGATGCCCAATATTTGTTAGAAACCCTAATTGGACAAGAATAAGCCTAGGGAGGTCGAAAATGACCTAAAAGTTCATCCAATGACACAAACACAGCTATTGGATGCCCAAGATTTGTTAGAAACCCTAATTGGACAAGAATAAGCCTAGGGAGGTCGAAAATGACCTAAAAGTTCATCCAATTACACAAACACTCCTATTGGATGCACAAGATTCGTTAGAAACCCTAATTGGACAATAATAAGCCTAGGGAGGACGAAAATGCCCTAAATGTTCATCCAATGACTCAAACACAGCTATTGGATGCACAAGATTGGTTAGAAACCCTAGTTGGACAAGAATAAGCCTAGGGAGAACGAAAATGACCTAATTGTTTATCCAATGACACAAACACACCTATTGGATGCCCAAGAATTGTTAGAAACCCTAATTTGACAAGAATAAGCCTAGGGAGGACGAAAATGCCCTAAATGTTCATCCAATGACACAAACACACTTATTGGATGCATAAGATTGGTTAGAAACCTTAATTGAACAAGAATAAGCCTAGGGAGGTCGAAAATGACCTAAAAGTTCATCCAATGACACAAACACACCTATTGGATGCACAAGATTTGTTAGAAACGCTAATTGGACAACAATAAGCCTAGGGAGGATGAAAATGCCCTAAAAGTTCATCCAATGACACAAACACACCTATTGGATGCACAAGATTGGTTAGAAACCCTAATTGGACAAGAATAAGCCTAGGGAAGACGAAAATGACCTAATTGTTAACCAATGACACAAACACACCTATTGGATGCCCGAGATTGGTTAGAAACCCTAATTAGACATGAATAAGCCTAAGGAGGTCGAAAATGACCTAAATGTTCATCCAATGACGCAAACACAAGTATTGGATGCACAAGATTGGTTAGAAACCCTAATTGGACAAGAATAAGCCTAGGGAGGTCGAAAATGACCTAAATGTTCATCCAATGACACAAACACACCTATTGGATGCACAAGATTTGTTAGAAACCCTAATTGGACAAGAATAAGCCTAGGGAGGACGAAAATGACCTAATTGTTCATCTAATGACACAAACACAAGTATTGGATGCACAAGATTGGTTAGAAACCCTAATTGGACAAGAATAATCCTAGGGAGGTCAACAATGACCTAAAAGTTCATCCAATGACACAAACACACCTATTGGATGCACAAGATTGGTTAGAGACCCTAATTGGACAAGAATAAGCCTAGGGAGGTCGAAAATGACCTAAAAGTTCATCCAATAACACAAACACACCTATTTGATGTACAAGATTTGTTAGAAACCCTAATTGGACAAGAATAAGCCTAGGGAGGTCGAAAATGACCTAAATGTTCATCCAATGACACAAACACACCTATTGGATGCACAAGATTTGTTAGAAACCCTAATTGGACAAGAATAAGCCTAGGGAGGTCGAAAATGATCTAAATGTTCATCCAATGACACAAACACAAGTATTGGATGCACAAGATTGGTTAGAAACCCTAATTGGACAAGAATAAGCCTAGGGAGGTCGAAAATGACCTAAAAGTTCATCCAATGACACAAACACACCTATTGGATGCACAAGATTTGTTAGAAACCCTAATTGGACAAGAATAAGCCTAGGGAGGTCGAAAACGACCAAAATGTTCATCCAATGACACAAACACAAGTATTTGATGCACAAGATTGGTTAGAAACTGTAATTGGACAAGAATAAGCCTAGGGAGGTCGAAAAGTACCTAAAAGTTCATGCAATGACACCAACACACCTACTGGATGCACAAGATTTGTTAGAAACCCTAATTGGACAAGAATAAGCCTAGGGAGGTCGAAAATGACCTAAATGTTCATCCAATGACACAAACACACCTATTGGATGCACAAGATTTGTTAGAAACCCTAATTGGACAAGAATAAGCCTAGGGAGGTCGAACATGACCTAAAAGTTCATCCAATGACACAAACACACCTATTGGATGCACAAGATTTATTAGAAACCCGAATTGGACAAGAATAAGCCTAGGGAGGATGAAAATAACCTAATTATTCATCCGATGACACAAACACACCTATTGGATGCACATGATTTGTTAGAAACCCTAATTGGACAAGAATAAGCCTAGGGAGGTCGAAAACGACCAAAATGTTCATCCAATGACACAACCACAAGTATTTGATGCACAAGATTGGTTAGAAACTGTAATTGGACAAAAATAAGCCTAGGGAGGTCGAAAAGTACCTAAAAGTTCATCCAATGACACAAATACACCTATTGGATGCACAAGATTTATTAGAAAACCTAATTGGACAAGAATAAGCCTAGGGTGGTTAAAATGACCTAAATGTTCATCCAATGACACAAACACACCTATTGGATGCACAAGATTTGTTAGAAACCCTAATTGGACAAGAATAAGCCTAGGGAGGTCGAAAATGACCTAAAAGTTCATCCAATGACACAAACACACCTATTGGATGTACAAGATTTATTAGAAACCCTAATTGGACAAGAATAAGCCTAGGGAGGTCGAAAATGACCTAAATGTTCATCCAATGACACAAACACAAGTATTGGATGCACAAGATTGGTTAGAAACCCTAATTGGACAAGAATAAGCCTAGGGAGGACGAAAAAGACCTAATTGTTCATCCAATGACACAAACACACCTATTGGTTAGAAACCCTAATTGGACAAGAATATGCCTAAGGAGGTCAAAAATGACCTAAATGTTCATCCAATGACACAAACACAAGTATTGGACGCACAAGATTGGTTAGAAACCCTAATTGGACAAGAATAAGCCTAGGGAGGACGAAAAAGACCTAAAAGTTCATCCAATGACACAAACACCACTATTGGATGCACAAGATTGGTTAGAAACCCTAATTGGACAAGCATAAGACTAGGGAGGTCGAAAATGACCTAAATGTTCATCCAATGACACAAACACAAGTATTGGATGCACAATATTGGTTAGAAACCCTAATTGGACAAGAATAAGCCTAGGGAGGTCGAAAATTACCTAAAAGTTCATCCAGTGACGCAAACACACCTATTGGATGCACAAGATTTGTTAGAAACCCTAATTGGACAAGAATAAGCCTAGGGAGGACGAAAATGCCCTAAATGTTCATCCAATGACCCAAACACACCTGTTGGATGCACAAGATTTGTTAGAAACCCTAATTGGACAAGAATAAGCCTAGGGAGGTCGAAAATGACCTAAAAGTTAATCCATACACACAAACACACCTATTGGATGCACAAGATTGGTTAGAAACCCTACTTGGACAAGAATAAGCCTAGGGAGAACGAAAATGTCCTAATTGTTCATCCAATGACACAAACAAACCTATTGGATGCACAAGATTGGTTAGAAACCCTAATTGGACAAGAATAAGCCTAGGGAGAACGAAAATGACTTAATTGTTCATCCAATGACACAAACACGAGTATTTGATGCACAAGATTGGTTAGAAACCCTAATTGGATAAGAATAAGCCTAGGGAGGTCGAAAATTACCTAAAAGTTCATCCAGTGACATAAACACACCTATTGGACGCACAAGATTTGTTAGAAACCCTAATTGGACAAGAATAAGCCTAGGGAGGACGAAAATGCCCTAAATGTTCATCCAATGACACAAACAGACCTATTGGATGCACAAGATTTGTTAGAAACCCTAATTGGACAAGAATAAGCCTAGGGAGGTCGAAAATGACCTAAAAAGTTCATCCAATGACACAAACACACCTATTGGATCCACAAGATTTGTTAGAAACCCTAATTGGACAAGAATAAGCCTAGGGAGGTCGAAAATGCCATAAATGTTCATCCAATGACACAAACACACCTATTGGATGCACAAGATTGGTTAGAAACCCTAATTGAACAAGAATAAGCCTAGGGAGGTCGAAAATGACCTAAAAGTTCATCCAATGACACAAACACACCTATTGGATGCACAAGATTGGTTAGAAACCGTAATTGGACAAGAATAAGCCTAGGGAGAACGAAAATAACCTAATTGTTCATCCAATGACACAAACACACCTATTGGATGCACAAGATTGGTTAGAAACCCTCATTGGACAAGAATAAGCCTAGGGAGGTCCAAAATGACCTAAATGTTCATCCAATGACACAAACACAAGTATTGGAAGCACAATATTGGTTAGAAACCCTAATTGGACAAGAATAAGCCTACGGAGGTCGAAAAGTACCTAAAAGTTCATCCAATGACACAAACACAACTATTGGATGCACAAGATTGGTTAGAAACCCTAATTGGACCAGAATAAGCCTAGGGAGGTCGAAAATGACCTAAATGTTCATCGAATGACACAAACACACCTATTGGATGCACAAGTTTGGTTAGAAACCGTAATTGGACAAGAATAAGCCTAGGGAGAACGAAAATGACCTAATTGTTCATCCAATGACACAAACAAACCTATTGGATGCACAAGATTGGTTAGAAACCCTAATTGGACAAGAATATGCCTAGGGAGGTCGAAAATGACCTAAAAGTTCATCCAATGACACAGACACACCTATTGGATGCACAAGATTTGTTAGAAACCCTAATTGAACAAGAATAAGCCTAGGGAGGTTGAAAATGACCTAAAAGTTCATCCAATGACACAAACACACCTATTGGATGCACAAGATTGGTTAAAAACCCTAATTGGACAAGAATAAGCCTAGGGAGGTCGAAAATGACTTAAAAGTTCATCCAATGACACAAACACACCTATTGGATGCACAAGATTTGTTAGAAACCCTAATAGGACAAGAATAAGCCTTGGGAGGACCAAAATGCCTTAAATGTTCATCCAATGACACAAACACACTTATTGGATGCACAAGATTGGTTAGAAACCCTAATTGAACAAGAATAAGCCTAGGGAGGTCGAAAATGACCTAAAAGTTCATCCAATGACACAAACACACCTATTGGATGCCCAATATTTGTTAGAAACCCTAATTGGACAAGAATAAGCCTAGGGAGGTCGAAAATGACCTAAATGTTGATCCAATGTCACAAAAACACCTATTGCATGCACAAGATTGGTTAAAAACCCTAATTGGACAAGAATTAGCCTAGGGAGGACGAAAATGACCTAATTGTTCATCCAATGACACAAAAACACCTATTGGATGCACAAGATAGGTTAGAAACCCTAATTGGACAAGATTAACTTTAGGGAGGACGAAAATGACCTAAATGTTAATCCAATGACACAAAACACCTATTGGATGCACAAGATTGGTTAAAAACACTAATTGGACAAGATTAAGTGTAGGGAAGACGAAAATGACCTAAACATTCATCCAATGACACAAAAACACCTATTGGATACACAAGATTGGTTAAAAACCCTAATTGGACAAGATTAAGTGTAGGGAGGAAGAAAATGACCTAAATGTTTATCAAATGACACAAAACACGTATTGGATGCACAAGATTAGTTAAACACCCTAATTGGATAAGAATTAGCCTAGGGAGGACGAAAACGACCTAATTGTTCATCCAATGACACAAAAACACCTATTGGATGCACAAGATTGGTTAGAAACCTTAATTGGACAAGCATAAGCCTAGGGAGGATGAAAATGACCTAAATGTTCATCCAATGACACAAAACACCTATTGGATCCACAAGATTGGTTAAAAAACCCTAATTGGACAAGAATTAGCCTAGGGAGGACGAAAATTACCTAATTGTTCAGCCAATGACATAAAAACACCTATTGGATGCACAAGATTGGTTAGAAACCCTAACTGGATAAGATTAAGTGTCGGGAGGACGAAAATGACCTAAATGTTCATCCAATGACACAAAAACAACAATTGGATGCACAAGATTGGTTAAAAACCCTAATTGGACAAGAATAAACCTAGGGAGGACGAAAAGGACCGAATTGTTCATCCAATGACACAAACACACATATTGGATGCACAAGATTGGTTAGAAACCCTAATTGGACAAGAATAAGCTTAGGGAGGTCAAAAATGACCTAAATGTTCATCCAATGACACAAACACACCAATTGGATGCACAAGATTGGTTAAAAACCCTAATTGGACAAGAATAAGCCTAGGGAGGTGGAAAATGACCTAAAAGTTCATCCAATGACACAAACACACCTATTGGATGCACAAGATTTGTTAGAAACCCTAATTGGACTAAAATAAGCCTACGGAGGACGAAAATGCCCTAAATGTTCATCCCATGACACAAACACACCTAATGGATGCACAAGATTTGTTAGAAACCCTAATTGAACAAGAATAAGCCTAGGGAGGTCAAAAATGACCTAAAAGTTCATCCAATGACACAAACACACCTATTGGATGCACAAGATTGGTTAAAAACCCTAATTGGACAAGAATATGCATTGGGAGGTCGAAAATGACCTAAAAGTTCATCCAATGACACAAACACACCTATTGGATGCACAAGATTGGTTAGAAACCCTAATTGGACCAGAATAAACCTAGGGAGGTCGAAAATGACCTAAATGTTCATCGAATGACACAAACACACCTATTGGATGCACAAGTTTGGTTAGAAACCGTAATTGGACAAGAATAAGCCTAGGGAGAACGAAAATGACCTAATTGTTCATCCAATGACACAAACAAACCTATTGGATGCACAAGATTGGTTAGAAACCCTAATTGGACAAGAATATGCCTAGGGAGGTCGAAAATGACCTAAAAGTTCATCCAATGACACAGACACACCTATTGGATGCACAAGATTTGTTAGAAACCCTAATTGAACAAGAATAAGCCTAGGGAGGTTGAAAATGACCTAAAAGTTCATCCAATGACACAAACACACCTATTGGATGCACAAGATTGGTTAAAAACCCTAATTGGACAAGAATAAGCCTAGGGAGGTCGAAAATGACTTAAAAGTTCATCCAATGACACAAACACACCTATTGGATGCACAAGATTTGTTAGAAACCCTAATAGGACAAGAATAAGCCTTGGGAGGACCAAAATGCCTTAAATGTTCATCCAATGACACAAACACACTTATTGGATGCACAAGATTGGTTAGAAACCCTAATTGAACAAGAATAAGCCTAGGGAGGTCGAAAATGACCTAAAAGTTCATCCAATGACACAGACACACCTATTGGATGCACAAGATTTGTTAGAAACCCTAATTGAACAAGAATAAGCCTAGGGAGGTTGAAAATGACCTAAAAGTTCATCCAATGACACAAACACACCTATTGGATGCACAAGATT
>JBBPBS010000185.1:609190-641200 GCA_037974835.1 Cicer judaicum
CTAATTGGACAAGAATTAGCCTAGGGAGGACGAAAATGACCTAATTGTTCATCCAATGACACAAAAACACCTATTGGATGCACAAGATAGGTTAGAAACCCTAATTGGACAAGATTAACTTTAGGGAGGACGAAAATGACCTAAATGTTAATCCAATGACGCAAACACAAGTATTGGATGCACAAGATTGGTTAGAAACCCTAATTGGACAAGATTAACTTTAGGGAGGACGAAAATGACCTAAATGTTCATCCAATGACACAAAAACAACAATTGGATGCACAAGATTGGTTAAAAACCCTAATTGGACAAGAATAAACCTAGGGAGGACGAAAAGGACCGAATTGTTCATCCAATGACACAAACACACATATTGGATGCACAAGATTGGTTAGAAACCCTAATTGGACAAGAATAAGCTTAGGGAGGTCAAAAATGACCTAAATGTTCATCCAATGACACAAACACACCAATTGGATGCACAAGATTGGTTAAAAACCCTAATTGGACAAGAATAAGCCTAGGGAGGTGGAAAATGACCTAAAAGTTCATCCAATGACACAAACACACCTATTGGATGCACAAGATTTGTTAGAAACCCTAATTGGACTAAAATAAGCCTACGGAGGACGAAAATGCCCTAAATGTTCATCCCATGACACAAACACACCTAATGGATGCACAAGATTTGTTAGAAACCCTAATTGAACAAGAATAAGCCTAGGGAGGTCAAAAATGACCTAAAAGTTCATCCAATGACACAAACACACCTATTGGATGCACAAGATTGGTTAAAAACCCTAATTGGACAAGAATATGCATAGGGAGGTCGAAAATGACCTAAAAGTTCATCCAATGACACAAACACACCTATTGGATGCCCAATATTTGTTAGAAACCCTAATTGGACAAGAATAAGCCTAGGGAGGTCGAAAATGACCTAAAAGTTCATCCAATGACACAAACACAGCTATTGGATGCCCAAGATTTGTTAGAAACCCTAATTGGACAAGAATAAGCCTAGGGAGGTCGAAAATGACCTAAAAGTTCATCCAATTACACAAACACTCCTATTGGATGCACAAGATTCGTTAGAAACCCTAATTGGACAATAATAAGCCTAGGGAGGACGAAAATGCCCTAAATGTTCATCCAATGACTCAAACACAGCTATTGGATGCACAAGATTGGTTAGAAACCCTAGTTGGACAAGAATAAGCCTAGGGAGAACGAAAATGACCTAATTGTTTATCCAATGACACAAACACACCTATTGGATGCCCAAGAATTGTTAGAAACCCTAATTTGACAAGAATAAGCCTAGGGAGGACGAAAATGCCCTAAATGTTCATCCAATGACACAAACACACTTATTGGATGCATAAGATTGGTTAGAAACCTTAATTGAACAAGAATAAGCCTAGGGAGGTCGAAAATGACCTAAAAGTTCATCCAATGACACAAACACACCTATTGGATGCACAAGATTTGTTAGAAACGCTAATTGGACAACAATAAGCCTAGGGAGGATGAAAATGCCCTAAAAGTTCATCCAATGACACAAACACACCTATTGGATGCACAAGATTGGTTAGAAACCCTAATTGGACAAGAATAAGCCTAGGGAAGACGAAAATGACCTAATTGTTAACCAATGACACAAACACACCTATTGGATGCCCGAGATTGGTTAGAAACCCTAATTAGACATGAATAAGCCTAGGGAGGTCGAAAATGACCTAAATGTTCATCCAATGACGCAAACACAAGTATTGGAAGCACAAGATTGGTTAGAAACCCTAATTGGACAAGAATAAGCCTAGGTAGGTCGAAAATGACCTAAATGTTCATCCAATGACACAAACACACCTATTGGATGCCCAAGATTTGTTAGAAACCCTAATTTGACAAGAATAAGCCTAGGGAGGTCGAAAAGTACCTAAAAGTTCATCCAGCGACACAAACACAACTATTGGATGCCCGAGATTGGTTAGAAACCCTAATTAGACATGAATAAGCCTAGGGAGGTCGAAAATGACCTAAATGTTCATCCAATGACGCAAACACAAGTATTGGAAGCACAAGATTAGTTAGAAACCCTAATTGGACAAAAATAAGCCTAGGGAGGTCGAAAACGACCAAAATGTTCATCCAATGACACAAACACACCTATTGGATGCCCAAGATTTGTTAGAAACCCTAATTTGACAAGAATAAGCCTAGGGAGGTCGAAAATGACCTAAATGTTGATCCAATGTCACAAAAACACCTATTGCATGCACAAGATTGGTTAAAAACCCTAATTGGACAAGAATTAGCCTAGGGAGGACGAAAATGACCTAATTGTTCATCCAATGACACAAAAACACCTATTGGATGCACAAGATTGGTTAGAAACCCTAATTGGACAAGATTAACTTTAGGGAGGACGAAAATGACCTAAATGTTAATCCAATGACACAAAACACCTATTGGATGCACAAGATTGGTTAAAAACACTAATTGGACAAGATTAAGTGTAGGGAAGACGAAAATGACCTAAACATTCATCCAATGACACAAAAACACCTATTGGATACACAAGATTGGTTAAAAACCCTAATTGGACAAGATTAAGTGTAGGGAGGAAGAAAATGACCTAAATGTTTATCAAATGACACAAAACACGTATTGGATGCACAAGATTAGTTAAACACCCTAATTGGATAAGAATTAGCCTAGGGAGGACGAAAACGACCTAATTGTTCATCCAATGACACAAAAACACCTATTGGATGCACAAGATTGGTTAGAAACCTTAATTGGACAAGCATAAGCCTAGGGAGGATGAAAATGACCTAAATGTTCATCCAATGACACAAAACACCTATTGGATCCACAAGATTGGTTAAAAAACCCTAATTGGACAAGAATTAGCCTAGGGAGGACGAAAATGACCTAATTGTTCATCCAATGACATAAAAACACCTATTGGATGCACAAGATTGGTTAAAAACCCTAATTGGACAAGAATATGCATAGGGAGGTCGAAAATGACCTAAAAGTTCATCCAATGACACAAACACACCTATTGGATGCACAAGATTGGTTAGAAACCCTAATTGGACCAGAATAAACCTAGGGAGGTCGAAAATGACCTAAATGTTCATTGAATGACACAAACACACCTATTGGATGCACAAGTTTGGTTAGAAACCGTTATTGGACAAGAATAAGCCTAGGGAGAACGAAAATGACCTAATTGTTCATCCAATGACACAAACAAACCTATTGGATGCACAAGATTGGTTAGAAACCCTAATTGGACAAGAATATGCCTAGGGAGGTCGAAAATGACCTAAAAGTTCATCCAATGACACAGACACACCTATTGGATGCACAAGATTTGTTAGAAACCCTAATTGAACAAGAATAAGCCTAGGGAGGTTGAAAATGACCTAAAAGTTCATCCAATGACACAAACACACCTATTGGATGCACAAGATTGGTTAAAAACCCTAATTGGACAAGAATAAGCCTAGGGAGGTCGAAAATGACTTTAAAGTTCATCCAATGACACAAACACACCTATTGGATGCACAAGATTTGTTAGAAACCCTAATAGGACAAGAATAAGCCTTGGGAGGACCAAAATGCCTTAAATGTTCATCCAATGACACAAACACACTTATTGGATGCACAAGATTGGTTAGAAACCCTAATTGAACAAGAATAAGCCTAGGGAGGTCGAAAATGACCTAAAAGTTCATCCAATGACACAAACACACCTATTGGATGCACAAGTTTGTTAGAAACCCTAATTGGACAACAATAAGCCTAGGGAGGATGAAAATGCCCTAAAAATTCATCCAATGACACAAACACACTTATTGGATGCACAAGATTGGTTAGAAACCCTAATTGGACAAGAATAAGCCTAGGGAAGACGAAAATGACCTAATTGTTCATCCAACGACACAAACACACCTATTGGATGCCCGAGATTGGTTAGAAACCCTAATTAGACATGAATAAGCCTAGGGAGGTCGACAATGACATAAATGTTCATCCAATGACACAAACACAAGTATTGGATGCAAAAGATTGGTTAGAAACCCTAATTGGACAAGAATAAGCCTAGGGAGGTCGAAAATGACCTAAATGTTCATCCAATGACACAAACACACCTATTGGATGCACAAGATTTGTTAGAAACCCTAATTGGACAAGAATAAGCCTAGGGAGGTCGAAAATGACCTAAAAGTTCATCCAATGACACAAACACAGCTATTGGATGCCCAAGATTTGTTAGAAACCCTAATTGGACAAGAATAAGCCTAGGGAGGTCGAAAATGACCTAAAAGTTCATCCAATTACACAAACACTCCTATTGGATGCACAAGATTCGTTAGAAACCCTAATTGGACAATAATAAGCCTAGGGAGGACGAAAATGCCCTAAATGTTCATCCAATGACTCAAACACAGCTATTGGATGCACAAGATTGGTTAGAAACCCTAATTGGACAAGAATAAGCCTAGGGAGGTCGAAAATGACCTAAATGTTCATCCAATGACACAAACACACCTATTGGATGCACAAGATTTGTTAGAAACCCTAATTGGACAAGAATAAGCCTAGGGAGGTCGAAAAGGACCTAAAAGTTCATCCAATGACACAAACACACCTATTGGATGCCCAATATTTGTTAGAAACCCTAATTGGACAAGAATAAGCCTAGGGAGGTCGAAAATGACCTAAATGTTGATCCAATGTCACAAAAACACCTATTGCATGCACAAGATTGGTTAAAAACTCTAATTGGACAAGAATTAGCCTAGGGAGGACGAAAATGACCTAATTGTTCATCCAATGACACAAAAACACCTATTGGATGCACAAGATAGGTTAGAAACCCTAATTGGACAAGATTAACTTTAGGGAGGACGAAAATGACCTAAATGTTAATCCAATGACACAAAACACCTATTGGATGCACAAGATTGGTTAAAAACACTAATTGGACAAGATTAAGTGTAGGGAAGACGAAAATGACCTAAACATTCATCCAATGACACAAAAACACCTATTGGATACACAAGATTGGTTAAAAACCCTAATTGGACAAGATTAAGTGTAGGGAGGAAGAAAATGACCTAAATGTTTATCAAATGACACAAAACACGTATTGGATGCACAAGATTAGTTAAACACCCTAATTGGATAAGAATTAGCCTAGGGAGGACGAAAACGACCTAATTGTTCATCCAATGACACAAAAACACCTATTGGATGCACAAGATTGGTTAGAAACCTTAATTGGACAAGCATAAGCCTAGGGAGGATGAAAATGACCTAAATGTTCATCCAATGACACAAAACACCTATTGGATCCACAAGATTGGTTAAAAAACCCTAATTGGACAAGAATTAGCCTAGGGAGGACGAAAATTACCTAATTGTTCAGCCAATGACATAAAAACACCTATTGGATGCACAAGATTGGTTAGAAACCCTAACTGGATAAGATTAAGTGTCGGGAGGACGAAAATGACCTAAATGTTCATCCAATGACACAAAAACAACAATTGGATGCACAAGATTGGTTAAAAACCCTAATTGGACAAGAATAAACCTAGGGAGGACGAAAAGGACCGAATTGTTCATCCAATGACACAAACACACATATTGGATGCACAAGATTGGTTAGAAACCCTAATTGGACAAGAATAAGCTTAGGGAGGTCAAAAATGACCTAAATGTTCATCCAATGACACAAACACACCAATTGGATGCACAAGATTGGTTAAAAACCCTAATTGGACAAGAATAAGCCTAGGGAGGTGGAAAATGACCTAAAAGTTCATCCAATGACACAAACACACCTATTGGATGCACAAGATTTGTTAGAAACCCTAATTGGACTAAAATAAGCCTACGGAGGACGAAAATGCCCTAAATGTTCATCCCATGACACAAACACACCTAATGGATGCACAAGATTTGTTAGAAACCCTAATTGAACAAGAATAAGCCTAGGGAGGTCAAAAATGACCTAAAAGTTCATCCAATGACACAAACACACCTATTGGATGCACAAGATTGGTTAAAAACCCTAATTGGACAAGAATATGCATTGGGAGGTCGAAAATGACCTAAAAGTTCATCCAATGACACAAACACACCTATTGGATGCACAAGATTGGTTAGAAACCCTAATTGGACCAGAATAAACCTAGGGAGGTCGAAAATGACCTAAATGTTCATCGAATGACACAAACACACCTATTGGATGCACAAGTTTGGTTAGAAACCGTAATTGGACAAGAATAAGCCTAGGGAGAACGAAAATGACCTAATTGTTCATCCAATGACACAAACAAACCTATTGGATGCACAAGATTGGTTAGAAACCCTAATTGGACAAGAATATGCCTAGGGAGGTCGAAAATGACCTAAAAGTTCATCCAATGACACAGACACACCTATTGGATGCACAAGATTTGTTAGAAACCCTAATTGAACAAGAATAAGCCTAGGGAGGTTGAAAATGACCTAAAAGTTCATCCAATGACACAAACACACCTATTGGATGCACAAGATTGGTTAAAAACCCTAATTGGACAAGAATAAGCCTAGGGAGGTCGAAAATGACTTAAAAGTTCATCCAATGACACAAACACACCTATTGGATGCACAAGATTTGTTAGAAACCCTAATAGGACAAGAATAAGCCTTGGGAGGACCAAAATGCCTTAAATGTTCATCCAATGACACAAACACACTTATTGGATGCACAAGATTGGTTAGAAACCCTAATTGAACAAGAATAAGCCTAGGGAGGTCGAAAATGACCTAAAAGTTCATCCAATGACACAAACACACCTATTGGATGCACAAGATTTGTTAGAAACCCTAATTGGACAACAATAAGCCTAGGGAGGATGAAAATGCCCTAAAAATTCATCCAATGACACAAACACACTTATTGGATGCACAAGATTGGTTAGAAACCCTAATTGGACAAGAATAAGCCTAGGGAAGACGAAAATGACCTAATTGTTCATCCAACGACACAAACACACCTATTGGATGCCCGAGATTGGTTAGAAACCCTAATTAGACATGAATAAGCCTAGGGAGGTCGACAATGACATAAATGTTCATCCAATGACACAAACACAAGTATTGGATGCAAAAGATTGGTTAGAAACCCTAATTGGACAAGAATAAGCCTAGGGAGGTCGAAAATGACCTAAATGTTCATCCAATGACACAAACACACCTATTGGATGCACAAGATTTGTTAGAAACCCTAATTGGACAAGAATAAGCCTAGGGAGGTCGAAAATGACCTAAAAGTTCATCCAATGACACAAACACAGCTATTGGATGCCCAAGATTTGTTAGAAACCCTAATTGGACAAGAATAAGCCTAGGGAGGTCGAAAATGACCTAAAAGTTCATCCAATTACACAAACACTCCTATTGGATGCACAAGATTCGTTAGAAACCCTAATTGGACAATAATAAGCCTAGGGAGGACGAAAATGCCCTAAATGTTCATCCAATGACTCAAACACAGCTATTGGATGCACAAGATTGGTTAGAAACCCTAGTTGGACAAGAATAAGCCTAGGGAGAACGAAAATGACCTAATTGTTTATCCAATGACACAAACACACCTATTGGATGCCCAAGAATTGTTAGAAACCCTAATTTGACAAGAATAAGCCTAGGGAGGACGAAAATGCCCTAAATGTTCATCCAATGACACAAACACACTTATTGGATGCACAAGATTGGTTAGAAACCTTAATTGAACAAGAATAAGCCTAGGGAGGTCGAAAATGACCTAAAAGTTCATCCAATGACACAAACACACCTATTGGATGCACAAGATTTGTTAGAAACGCTAATTGGACAACAATAAGCCTAGGGAGGATGAAAATGCCCTAAAAGTTCATCCAATGACACAAACACACCTATTGGATTCACAAGATTGGTTAGAAACCCTAATTGGACAAGAATAAGCCTAGGGAAGACGAAAATGACCTAATTGTTAACCAATGACACAAACACACCTATTGGATGCCCGAGATTGGTTAGAAACCCTAATTAGACATGAATAAGCCTAGGGAGGTCGAAAATGACCTAAATGTTCATCCAATGACGCAAACACAAGTATTGGATGCACAAGATTGGTTAGAAACCCTAATTGGACAAGAATAAGCCTAGGGAGGTCGAAAATGACCTAAATGTTCATCCAATGACACAAACACACCTATTGGATGCACAAGATTTGTTAGAAACCCTAATTGGACAAGAATAAGCCTAGGGAGGTCGAAAAGGACCTAAAAGTTCATCCAATGACACAAACACACCTATTGGATGCCCAAGATTTGTTAGAAACCCTAATTGGACAAGAATAAGCCTAGGGAGGTCGAAAATGACCTAAATGTTGATCCAATGTCACAAAAACACCTATTGCATGCACAAGATTGGTTAAAAACCCTAATTGGACAAGAATTAGCCTAGGGAGGACGAAAATGACCTAATTGTTCATCCAATGACACAAAAACACCTATTGGATGCACAAGATTGGTTAGAAACCCTAATTGGACAAGATTAACTTTAGGGAGGACGAAAATGACCTAAATGTTAATCCAATGACACAAAACACCTATTGGATGCACAAGATTGGTTAAAAACACTAATTGGACAAGATTAAGTGTAGGGAAGACGAAAATGAACTAAACATTCATCCAATGACACAAAAACACCTATTGGATACACAAGATTGGTTAAAAACCCTAATTGGACAAGATTAAGTGTAGGGAGGAAGAAAATAACCTAAATGTTTATCAAATGACACAAAACACGTATTGGATGCACAAGATTAGTTAAACACCCTAATTGGACAAGAATTAGCCTAGGGAGGACGAAAACGACCTAATTGTTCATCCAATGACACAAAAACACCTATTGGATGCACAAGATTGGTTAGAAACCCTAATTGGACAAGATTAACTTTAGGGAGGACGAAAATGACCTAAATGTTAATCCAATGACACAAAACACCTATTGGATGCACAAGATTGGTTAAAAACACTAATTGGACAAGATTAAGTGTAGGGAAGACGAAAATGACCTAAACATTCATCCAATGACACAAAAACACCTATTGGATACACAAGATTGGTTAAAAACCCTAATTGGACAAGATTAAGTGTAGGGAGGAAGAAAATGACCTAAATGTTTATCAAATGACACAAAACACGTATTGGATGCACAAGATTAGTTAAACACCCTAATTGGATAAGAATTAGCCTAGGGAGGACGAAAACGACCTAATTGTTCATCCAATGACACAAAAACACCTATTGGATGCACAAGATAGGTTAGAAACCCTAATTGGACAAGATTAACTTTAGGGAGGACGAAAATGACCTAAATGTTAATCCAATGACACAAAACACCTATTGGATGCACAAGATTGGTTAAAAACACTAATTGGACAAGATTAAGTGTAGGGAAGACGAAAATGACCTAAACATTCATCCAATGACACAAAAACACCTATTGGATACACAAGATTGGTTAAAAACCCTAATTGGACAAGATTAAGTGTAGGGAGGAAGAAAATGACCTAAATGTTTATCAAATGACACAAAACACGTATTGGATGCACAAGATTAGTTAAACACCCTAATTGGATAAGAATTAGCCTAGGGAGGACGAAAACGACCTAATTGTTCATCCAATGACACAAAAACACCTATTGGATGCACAAGATTGGTTAGAAACCTTAATTGGACAAGCATAAGCCTAGGGAGGATGAAAATGATCTAAATGTTCATCCAATGACACAAAACACCTATTGGATCCACAAGATTGGTTAAAAAACCCTAATTGGACAAGAATTAGCCTAGGGAGGACGAAAATGACCTAATTGTTCATCCAATGACATAAAAACACCTATTGGATGCACAAGATTGGTTAAAAACCCTAATTGGACAAGAATATGCATAGGGAGGTCGAAAATGACCTAAAAGTTCATCCAATGACACAAACACACCTATTGGATGCACAAGATTGGTTAGAAACCCTAATTGGACCAGAATAAACCTAGGGAGGTCGAAAATGACCTAAATGTTCATTGAATGACACAAACACACCTATTGGATGCACAAGTTTGGTTAGAAACCGTTATTGGACAAGAATAAGCCTAGGGAGAACGAAAATGACCTAATTGTTCATCCAATGACACAAACAAACCTATTGGATGCACAAGATTGGTTAGAAACCCTAATTGGACAAGAATATGCCTAGGGAGGTCGAAAATGACCTAAAAGTTCATCCAATGACACAGACACACCTATTGGATGCACAAGATTTGTTAGAAACCCTAATTGAACAAGAATAAGCCTAGGGAGGTTGAAAATGACCTAAAAGTTCATCCAATGACACAAACACACCTATTGGATGCACAAGATTGGTTAAAAACCCTAATTGGACAAGAATAAGCCTAGGGAGGTCGAAAATGACTTTAAAGTTCATCCAATGACACAAACACACCTATTGGATGCACAAGATTTGTTAGAAACCCTAATAGGACAAGAATAAGCCTTGGGAGGACCAAAATGCCTTAAATGTTCATCCAATGACACAAACACACTTATTGGATGCACAAGATTGGTTAGAAACCCTAATTGAACAAGAATAAGCCTAGGGAGGTCGAAAATGACCTAAAAGTTCATCCAATGACACAAACACACCTATTGGATGCACAAGTTTGTTAGAAACCCTAATTGGACAACAATAAGCCTAGGGAGGATGAAAATGCCCTAAAAATTCATCCAATGACACAAACACACTTATTGGATGCACAAGATTGGTTAGAAACCCTAATTGGACAAGAATAAGCCTAGGGAAGACGAAAATGACCTAATTGTTCATCCAACGACACAAACACACCTATTGGATGCCCGAGATTGGTTAGAAACCCTAATTAGACATGAATAAGCCTAGGGAGGTCGACAATGACATAAATGTTCATCCAATGACACAAACACAAGTATTGGATGCAAAAGATTGGTTAGAAACCCTAATTGGACAAGAATAAGCCTAGGGAGGTCGAAAATGACCTAAATGTTCATCCAATGACACAAACACACCTATTGGATGCACAAGATTTGTTAGAAACCCTAATTGGACAAGAATAAGCCTAGGGAGGTCGAAAATGACCTAAAAGTTCATCCAATGACACAAACACAGCTATTGGATGCCCAAGATTTGTTAGAAACCCTAATTGGACAAGAATAAGCCTAGGGAGGTCGAAAATGACCTAAAAGTTCATCCAATTACACAAACACTCCTATTGGATGCACAAGATTCGTTAGAAACCCTAATTGGACAATAATAAGCCTAGGGAGGACGAAAATGCCCTAAATGTTCATCCAATGACTCAAACACAGCTATTGGATGCACAAGATTGGTTAGAAACCCTAGTTGGACAAGAATAAGCCTAGGGAGAACGAAAATGACCTAATTGTTTATCCAATGACACAAACACACCTATTGGATGCCCAAGAATTGTTAGAAACCCTAATTTGACAAGAATAAGCCTAGGGAGGACGAAAATGCCCTAAATGTTCATCCAATGACACAAACACACTTATTGGATGCACAAGATTGGTTAGAAACCTTAATTGAACAAGAATAAGCCTAGGGAGGTCGAAAATGAACTAAAATTTCATCCAATGACACAAACACACCTATTGGATGCACAAGATTTGTTAGAAACGCTAATTGGACAACAATAAGCCTAGGGAGGATGAAAATGCCCTAAAAGTTCATCCAATGACACAAACACACCTATTGGATTCACAAGATTGGTTAGAAACCCTAATTGGACAAGAATAAGCCTAGGGAAGACGAAAATGACCTAATTGTTAACCAATGACACAAACACACCTATTGGATGCCCGAGATTGGTTAGAAACCCTAATTAGACATGAATAAGCCTAGGGAGGTCGAAAATGACCTAAATGTTCATCCAATGACGCAAACACAAGTATTGGATGCACAAGATTGGTTAGAAACCCTAATTGGACAAGAATAAGCCTAGGGAGGTCGAAAATGACCTAAATGTTCATCCAATGACACAAACACACCTATTGGATGCACAAGATTTGTTAGAAACCCTAATTGGACAAGAATAAGCCTAGGGAGGTCGAAAAGGACCTAAAAGTTCATCCAATGACACAAACACACCTATTGGATGCCCAAGATTTGTTAGAAACCCTAATTGGACAAGAATAAGCCTAGGGAGGTCGAAAATGACCTAAATGTTGATCCAATGTCACAAAAACACCTATTGCATGCACAAGATTGGTTAAAAACCCTAATTGGACAAGAATTAGCCTAGGGAGGACGAAAATGACCTAATTGTTCATCCAATGACACAAAAACACCTATTGGATGCACAAGATTGGTTAGAAACCCTAATTGGACAAGATTAACTTTAGGGAGGACGAAAATGACCTAAATGTTAATCCAATGACACAAAACACCTATTGGATGCACAAGATTGGTTAAAAACACTAATTGGACAAGATTAAGTGTAGGGAAGACGAAAATGACCTAAACATTCATCCAATGACACAAAAACACCTATTGGATACACAAGATTGGTTAAAAACCCTAATTGGACAAGATTAAGTGTAGGGAGGAAGAAAATGACCTAAATGTTTATCAAATGACACAAAACACGTATTGGATGCACAAGATTAGTTAAACACCCTAATTGGACAAGAATTAGCCTAGGGAGGACGAAAACGACCTAATTGTTCATCCAATGACACAAAAACACCTATTGGATGCACAAGATTGGTTAGAAACCTTAATTGGACAAGCATAAGCCTAGGGAGGATGAAAATGACCTAAATGTTCATCCAATGACACAAAACACCTATTGGATCCACAAGATTGGTTAAAAAACCCTAATTGGACAAGAATTAGCCTAGGGAGGACGAAAATGACCTAATTGTTCATCCAATGACATAAAAACACCTATTGGATGCACAAGATTGGTTAGAAACCCTAACTGGATAAGATTAAGTGTCGGGAGGACGAAAATGACCTAAATGTTCATCCAATGACACAAAAACAACAATTGGATGCACAAGATTGGTTAAAAACCCTAATTGGACAAGAATAAACCTAGGGAGGACGAAAAGGACCGAATTGTTCATCCAATGACACAAACACACATATTGGATGCACAAGATTGGTTAGAAACCCTAATTGGACAAGAATAAGCTTAGGGAGGTCAAAAATGACCTAAATGTTCATCCAATGACACAAACACACCAATTGGATGCACAAGATTGGTTAAAAACCCTAATTGGACAAGAATAAGCCTAGGGAGGTGGAAAATGACCTAAAAGTTCATCCAATGACACAAACACACCTATTGGATGCACAAGATTTGTTAGAAACCCTAATTGGACTAAAATAAGCCTACGGAGGACGAAAATGCCCTAAATGTTCATCCCATGACACAAACACACCTAATGGATGCACAAGATTTGTTAGAAACCCTAATTGAACAAGAATAAGCCTAGGGAGGTCAAAAATGACCTAAAAGTTCATCCAATGACACAAACACACCTATTGGATGCACAAGATTGGTTAAAAACCCTAATTGGACAAGAATAAGCCTAGGGAGGTCGAAAATGACCTAAAAGTTCATCCAATGACACAAACACACCTATTGGATGCACAAGATTTTTTAGAAACCCTAATTGGACAAGAATAAGCCTAGGGAGGTCGAAAATGACCTAAATGTTCATCCAATGACACAAACACATCTATTGGATGCCCAAGAATTGTTAGAAAACCTAATTGGACAAGAATAAGCCTAGGGAGGTCGAAAATGACCTAAATGTTCATCCAATTACACAAACACACCTATTGGATGCACAAGATTGGTTAAAAACCCTAATTGGACATGAATAAGCCTAGGGAGGTCGAAAATGACCTAAAAGTTCATCCAATGACACAAACACACCTATTGGATGCACAAGATTTTTTAGAAACCCTAATTGAACAAGAATAAGCCTAGGGAGGACGAAAATGCCTTAAATGTTCATCCAATGACACAAACACACCTATTGGATGCATAAGATTGGTTACAAACCTTAATTGAACAAGAATAAGCCTAGGGAGGTCGAAAATGACCTAAAAGTTCATCCAATGACACAAACACACCTATTGTATGCCCAGGATTTGTTAGAAACCCTAATTGGACATAAATAAGCCAAGGGAGGTCGAAAATGACCTAAAAGTTCATCCAATTACACCAACACACCTATTGGATGCACAAGATTCGTAAGAAACCCTAATTGGACAATAATAAGCCTAGGGAGGACGAAAATGCCCTAAATGTTCATCCAATGACACAAACACACCTATTGGATGCACAAGATTGGTTAGAAACCCTAATTGAACAAGAATAAGCCTAGGGAGGTCGAAAATGACCTAAAAGTTCATCCAATGACACAAACACACCTATTGTATGCCCAAGATTTGTTAGAAACCCTAATTTGACAAGAATAAGCCTAGGGAGGTCGAAAATGACCTAAAAGTTCATCCAATGACACAAACACACCTATTGGATGCACAAGATTCGTTAGAAACCCTAATTGGACAATAATAAGCCTAGGGAGGACGAAAATGCCCTAAATGTTCATCCAATGACTCAAACACAGCTATTGGATGCACAAGATTGGTTAGAAACCCTAATTGGACAAGAATAAGCCTAGGGAGGTCGAAAATGACCTAAATGTTCATCCAATGACACAAACACACCTATTGGATGCACAAGATTTGTTAGAAACCCTAATTGGACAAGAATAAGCCTAGGGAGGTCGAAAAGGACCTAAAAGTTCATCCAATGACACAAACACACCTATTGGATGCCCAAGATTTGTTAGAAACCCTAATTGGACAAGAATAAGCCTAGGGAGGTCGAAAATGACCTAAATGTTGATCCAATGTCACAAAAACACCTATTGCATGCACAAGATTGGTTAAAAACCCTAATTGGACAAGAATTAGCCTAGGGAGGACGAAAATGACCTAATTGTTCATCCAATGACACAAAAACACCTATTGGATGCACAAGATTGGTTAGAAACCCTAATTGGACAAGATTAACTTTAGGGAGGACGAAAATGACCTAAATGTTAATCCAATGACACAAAACACCTATTGGATGCACAAGATTGGTTAAAAACACTAATTGGACAAGATTAAGTGTAGGGAAGACGAAAATGAACTAAACATTCATCCAATGACACAAAAACACCTATTGGATACACAAGATTGGTTAAAAACCCTAATTGGACAAGATTAAGTGTAGGGAGGAAGAAAATAACCTAAATGTTTATCAAATGACACAAAACACGTATTGGATGCACAAGATTAGTTAAACACCCTAATTGGACAAGAATTAGCCTAGGGAGGACGAAAACGACCTAATTGTTCATCCAATGACACAAACACACCTATTGGATGCACAAGATTTGTTAGAAACCCTAATTGGACAAGAATAAGCCTAGGGAGGTCGAAAAGGACCTAAAAGTTCATCCAATGACACAAACACACCTATTGGATGCCCAATATTTGTTAGAAACCCTAATTGGACAAGAATAAGCCTAGGGAGGTCGAAAATGACCTAAATGTTGATCCAATGTCACAAAAACACCTATTGCATGCACAAGATTGGTTAAAAACTCTAATTGGACAAGAATTAGCCTACGGAGGACGAAAATGACCTAATTGTTCATCCAATGACACAAAAACACCTATTGGATGCACAAGATAGGTTAGAAACCCTAATTGGACAAGATTAACTTTAGGGAGGACGAAAATGACCTAAATGTTAATCCAATGACACAAAACACCTATTGGATGCACAAGATTGGTTAAAAACACTAATTGGACAAGATTAAGTGTAGGGAAGACGAAAATGACCTAAACATTCATCCAATGACACAAAAACACCTATTGGATACACAAGATTGGTTAAAAACCCTAATTGGACAAGATTAAGTGTAGGGAGGAAGAAAATGACCTAAATGTTTATCAAATGACACAAAACACGTATTGGATGCACAAGATTAGTTAAACACCCTAATTGGATAAGAATTAGCCTAGGGAGGACGAAAACGACCTAATTGTTCATCCAATGACACAAAAACACCTATTGGATGCACAAGATTGGTTAGAAACCTTAATTGGACAAGCATAAGCCTAGGGAGGATGAAAATGACCTAAATGTTCATCCAATGACACAAAACACCTATTGGATCCACAAGATTGGTTAAAAAACCCTAATTGGACAAGAATTAGCCTAGGGAGGACGAAAATGACCTAATTGTTCATCCAATGACATAAAAACACCTATTGGATGCACAAGATTGGTTAAAAAACCCTAATTGGACAAGAATATGCATAGGGAGGTCGAAAATGACCTAAAAGTTCATCCAATGACACAAACACACCTATTGGATGCACAAGATTGGTTAGAAACCCTAATTGGACCAGAATAAACCTAGGGAGGTCGAAAATGACCTAAATGTTCATCGAATGACACAAACACACCTATTGAATGCACAAGTTTGGTTAGAAACCGTTATTGGACAAGAATAAGCCTAGGGAGAACGAAAATGACCTAATTGTTCATCCAATGACACAAACAAACCTATTGGATGCACAAGATTGGTTAGAAACCCTAATTGGACAAGAATATGCCTAGGGAGGTCGAAAATGACCTAAAAGTTCATCCAATGACACAGACACACCTATTGGATGCACAAGATTTGTTAGAAACCCTAATTGAACAAGAATAAGCCTAGGGAGGTTGAAAATGACCTAAAACTTCATCCAATGACACAAACACACCTATTGGATGCACAAGATTGGTTAAAAACCCTAATTGGACAAGAATAAGCCTAGGGAGGTCGAAAATGACTTTAAAGTTCATCCAATGACACAAACACACCTATTGGATGCACAAGATTTGTTAGAAACCCTAATAGGACAAGAATAAGCCTTGGGAGGACCAAAATGCCTTAAATGTTCATCCAATGACACAAACACACTTATTGGATGCACAAGATTGGTTAGAAACCCTAATTGAACAAGAATAAGCCTAGGGAGGTCGAAAATGACCTAAAAGTTCATCCAATGACACAAACACACCTATTGGATGCACAAGTTTGTTAGAAACCCTAATTGGACAACAATAAGCCTAGGGAGGATGAAAATGCCCTAAAAATTCATCCAATGACACAAACACACTTATTGGATGCACAAGATTGGTTAGAAACCCTAATTGGACAAGAATAAGCCTAGGGAAGACGAAAATGACCTAATTGTTCATCCAACGACACAAACACACCTATTGGATGCCCGAGATTGGTTAGAAACCCTAATTAGACATGAATAAGCCTAGGGAGGTCGACAATGACATAAATGTTCATCCAATGACACAAACACAAGTATTGGATGCAAAAGATTGGTTAGAAACCCTAATTGGACAAGAATAAGCCTAGGGAGGTCGAAAATGACCTAAATGTTCATCCAATGACACAAACACACCTATTGGATGCACAAGATTTGTTAGAAACCCTAATTGGACAAGAATAAGCCTAGGGAGGTCGAAAATGACCTAAAAGTTCATCCAATGACACAAACACAGCTATTGGATGCCCAAGATTTGTTAGAAACCCTAATTGGACAAGAATAAGCCTAGGGAGGTCGAAAATGACCTAAAAGTTCATCCAATTACACAAACACTCCTATTGGATGCACAAGATTCGTTAGAAACCCTAATTGGACAATAATAAGCCTAGGGAGGACGAAAATGCCCTAAATGTTCATCCAATGACTCAAACACAGCTATTGGATGCACAAGATTGGTTAGAAACCCTAGTTGGACAAGAATAAGCCTAGGGAGAACGAAAATGACCTAATTGTTTATCCAATGACACAAACACACCTATTGGATGCCCAAGAATTGTTAGAAACCCTAATTTGACAAGAATAAGCCTAGGGAGGACGAAAATGCCCTAAATGTTCATCCAATGACACAAACACACTTATTGGATGCACAAGATTGGTTAGAAACCTTAATTGAACAAGAATAAGCCTAGGGAGGTCGAAAATGAACTAAAATTTCATCCAATGACACAAACACACCTATTGGATGCACAAGATTTGTTAGAAACGCTAATTGGACAACAATAAGCCTAGGGAGGATGAAAATGCCCTAAAAGTTCATCCAATGACACAAACACACCTATTGGATTCACAAGATTGGTTAGAAACCCTAATTGGACAAGAATAAGCCTAGGGAAGACGAAAATGACCTAATTGTTAACCAATGACACAAACACACCTATTGGATGCCCGAGATTGGTTAGAAACCCTAATTAGACATGAATAAGCCTAGGGAGGTCGAAAATGACCTAAATGTTCATCCAATGACGCAAACACAAGTATTGGATGCACAAGATTGGTTAGAAACCCTAATTGGACAAGAATAAGCCTAGGGAGGTCGAAAATGACCTAAATGTTCATCCAATGACACAAACACACCTATTGGATGCACAAGATTTGTTAGAAACCCTAATTGGACAAGAATAAGCCTAGGGAGGTCGAAAAGGACCTAAAAGTTCATCCAATGACACAAACACACCTATTGGATGCCCAAGATTTGTTAGAAACCCTAATTGGACAAGAATAAGCCTAGGGAGGTCGAAAATGACCTAAATGTTGATCCAATGTCACAAAAACACCTATTGCATGCACAAGATTGGTTAAAAACCCTAATTGGACAAGAATTAGCCTAGGGAGGACGAAAATGACCTAATTGTTCATCCAATGACACAAAAACACCTATTGGATGCACAAGATTGGTTAGAAACCCTAATTGGACAAGATTAACTGTAGGGAGGACGAAAATGACCTAAATGTTCATCCAATGACACAAAACACCTATTGGATGCACAAGATTGGTTAAAAACCCTAATTGGACAAGAATTAGCCTAGGGAGGACGAAAATGACCTAATTGTTCATCCAATGACACAAAAACACCTCTTGGATGCACAAGATTGGTTAGAAACCCTAATTGGACAAGATTAAGTGTAGGGAGGACGAAAATGACCTAAATGTTCATCCAATGACACAAAACACCTATTGGATGCACAAGATTGGTTAAAAACCCTAATTGGACAAGAATTATAATAGGGAGGACGAAAATGATCTAATTGTTCATCCAATGACACAAAAACACCAATTGGATGCACAAGAATTGTTAGAAACCCTAATTGGACAAGATAAAGTGTAGGGAGGACGAAAATGACCTAAATGTTCATCCAATGACCCAAAACACCTATTGGATGCATAAGATTGGTTAAAAACCCAAATTGGACAAGATTAAGTGTAGGGAGAACGAAAATGACGTAAATATTCGTCCAATGACATAAACACAACTATTGGATGCACAAGATTTGTTAGAAACCCTAATTGGACAAGCATAAGCCTAGGGAGGATGAAAATGACCTAAATGTTCATCCAATGACACAAAAACACCTATTGGATGCACAAGATTGGTTAAAAACCCTAATTGGACAAGAATAAGCCTAGGGAGGACGAAAATGACCTAATTGTTCATCCAATGACACAAACACAACTATTTGATGCATAAGATTGGTTAGAAACCCTAATTGGACAAGAATAAGCCTAGGGAGGACGAAAATGACCTAATTGTTCATCCAATGACACAAACACACCTATTGGATGCACAAGATTGGTTAGAAACCCTAATTGGACAAGAATTAGCCTAGGGAGATCGAAAATGATCTAAATGTTCATCCAATGACACAAACACAAGTATTGGATGCACAAGATTGGTTAGAAACCCTAATTGGACAAGAATAAGCCTAGGGAGGTCGAAAAGTACCTAAAAGTTCATCTAGTGACACAAACACAACTACAGAGTGCACAAGATTCGTTAGAAACCGTAATTGAACATGAATAAGCCTAGGAAGATCAAAAATGACCTAAATGTTCATCCAATGACACAAACACACTTATTGGATGCAGAAGATTTGTTAGAAACCCTAATTGGACAAGAATAAGCCTAGGGAGGTCGAAAATGACCTAAAAGTTCATCCAATGACACAAACACACCTAATGGATGCACAAGATTTGTTAGAAACCCTAATTGGACAAGAATAAGCCTAGGGAGGTCGAAAACGACCAAAATGTTCATCCAATGACACAAACACAAGTATTTGATGCACAAGATTGGTTAGAAACTGTAATTGGACAAGAATAAGCCTAGGGAGGTCGAAAAGTACCTAAAAGTTCATGCAATGACACCAACACACCTACTGGATGCACAAGATTTGTTAGAAACCCTAATTGGACAAGAATAAGCCTAGGGAGGTCGAAAATGACCTAAATGTTCATCCAATGACACAAACACACCTATTGGATGCACAAGATTTGTTAGAAACCCTAATTGGACAAGAATAAGCCTAGGGAGGTCGAACATGACCTAAAAGTTCATCCAATGACACAAACACACCTATTGGATGCACAAGATTTATTAGAAACCCGAATTGGACAAGAATAAGCCTAGGGAGGATGAAAATAACCTAATTATTCATCCGATGACACAAACACACCTATTGGATGCACATGATTTGTTAGAAACCCTAATTGGACAAGAATAAGCCTAGGGAGGTCGAAAACGACCAAAATGTTCATCCAATGACACAACCACAAGTATTTGATGCACAAGATTGGTTAGAAACTGTAATTGGACAAAAATAAGCCTAGGGAGGTCGAAAAGTACCTAAAAGTTCATCCAATGACACAAATACACCTATTGGATGCACAAGATTTATTAGAAAACCTAATTGGACAAGAATAAGCCTAGGGTGGTTAAAATGACCTAAATGTTCATCCAATGACACAAACACACCTATTGGATGCACAAGATTTGTTAGAAACCCTAATTGGACAAGAATAAGCCTAGGGAGGTCGAAAATGACCTAAAAGTTCATCCAATGACACAAACACACCTATTGGATGTACAAGATTTATTAGAAACCCTAATTGGACAAGAATAAGCCTAGGGAGGTCGAAAATGACCTAAATGTTCATCCAATGACACAAACACAAGTATTGGATGCACAAGATTGGTTAGAAACCCTAATTGGACAAGAATAAGCCTAGGGAGGACGAAAAAGACCTAATTGTTCATCCAATGACACAAACACACCTATTGGATGCCCAAGATTGGTTAGAAACCCTAATTAGACAAGAATAAGCCTAGGGAGGACGAAAATGACCTAATTGTTCATCCAATGACACAAACACACCTATTGGATGCCCAAGATTGGTTAGAAACCCTAATTGAACAAGAATAAGCCTAGGGAGGACGAAAATGCTTTAAATGTTCATCCAATGACACAAACACACCTATTGGATGCATAAGATTGGTTAGAAACCCTAATTGAACAAGAATAAGCCTAGGGAGGTCGAAAATGACCTAAAAGTTCATCCAATGACACAAACACACCTATTGTATGCCCAGGATTTGTTAGAAACCCTAATTGGACATAAATAAGCCAAGGGAGGTCGAAAATGACCTAAAAGTTCATCCAATTACACCAACACACCTATTGGATGCACAAGATTCGTAAGAAACCCTAATTGGACAATAATAAGCCTAGGGAGGACGAAAATGCCCTAAATGTTCATCCAATGACACAAACACACCTATTGGATGCACAAGATTGGTTAGAAACCCTAATTGAACAAGAATAAGCCTAGGGAGGTCGAAAATGACCTAAAAGTTCATCCAATGACACAAACACACCTATTGTATGCCCAAGATTTGTTAGAAACCCTAATTTGACAAGAATAAGCCTAGGGAGGTCGAAAATGACCTAAAAGTTCATCCAATGACACAAACACACCTATTGGATGCACAAGATTCGTTAGAAACCCTAATTGGACAATAATAAGCCTAGGGAGGACGAAAATGCCCTAAATGTTCATCCAATGACTCAAACACAGCTATTGGATGCACAAGATTGGTTAGAAACCCTAATTGGACAAGAATAAGCCTAGGGAGGTCGAAAATGACCTAAATGTTCATCCAATGACACAAACACACCTATTGGATGCACAAGATTTGTTAGAAACCCTAATTGGACAAGAATAAGCCTAGGGAGGTCGAAAATGACCTAATTGTTCATCCAATGACACAAACAAACCTATTGGATGCATAAGATTGGTTAGAAACCCTAATTGGACAAGAATATGCCTAGGGAGGTCGAAAATGACCTAAAAGTTCATCCAATTACACAAACACTCCTATTGGATGCACAAGATTCGTTAGAAACCCTAATTGGACAATAATAAGCCTAGGGAGGACGAAAATGCCCTAAATGTTCATCCAATGACTCAAACACAGCTATTGGATGCACAAGATTGGTTAGAAACCCTAGTTGGACAAGAATAAGCCTACGGAGAACGAAAATGACCTAATTGTTTATCCAATGACACAAACACACCTATTGGATGCCCAAGAATTGTTAGAAACCCTAATTTGACAAGAATAAGCCTAGGGAGGACGAAAATGCCCTAAATGTTCATCCAATGACACAAACACACTTATTGGATGCACAAGATTGGTTAGAAACCTTAATTGAACAAGAATAAGCCTAGGGAGGTCGAAAATGAACTAAAAGTTCATCCAATGACACAAACACACCTATTGGATGCACAAGATTTGTTAGAAACGCTAATTGGACAACAATAAGCCTAGGGAGGATGAAAATGCCCTAAAAGTTCATCCAATGACACAAACACACCTATTGGATTCACAAGATTGGTTAGAAACCCTAATTGGACAAGAATAAGCCTAGGGAAGACGAAAATGACCTAATTGTTAACCAATGACACAAACACACCTATTGGATGCCCGAGATTGGTTAGAAACCCTAATTAGACATGAATAAGCCTAGGGAGGTCGAAAATGACCTAAATGTTCATCCAATGACGCAAACACAAGTATTGGATGCACAAGATTGGTTAGAAACCCTAATTGGACAAGAATAAGCCTAGGGAGGTCGAAAATGACCTAAATGTTCATCCAATGACACAAACACACCTATTGGATGCACAAGATTTGTTAGAAACCCTAATTGGACAAGAATAAGCCTAGGGAGGTCGAAAAGGACCTAAAAGTTCATCCAATGACACAAACACACCTATTGGATGCCCAAGATTTGTTAGAAACCCTAATTGGACAAGAATAAGCCTAGGGAGGTCGAAAATGACCTAAATGTTGATCCAATGTCACAAAAACACCTATTGCATGCACAAGATTGGTTAAAAACCCTAATTGGACAAGAATTAGCCTAGGGAGGACGAAAATGACCTAATTGTTCATCCAATGACACAAAAACACCTATTGGATGCACAAGATTGGTTAGAAACCCTAATTGGACAAGATTAACTTTAGGGAGGACGAAAATGACCTAAATGTTAATCCAATGACACAAAACACCTATTGGATGCACAAGATTGGTTAAAAACACTAATTGGACAAGATTAAGTGTAGGGAAGACGAAAATGAACTAAACATTCATCCAATGACACAAAAACACCTATTGGATACACAAGATTGGTTAAAAACCCTAATTGGACAAGATTAAGTGTAGGGAGGAAGAAAATAACCTAAATGTTTATCAAATGACACAAAACACGTATTGGATGCACAAGATTAGTTAAACACCCTAATTGGACAAGAATTAGCCTAGGGAGGACGAAAACGACCTAATTGTTCATCCAATGACACAAAAACACCTATTGGATGCACAAGATTGGTTAGAAACCTTAATTGGACAAGCATAAGCCTAGGGAGGATGAAAATGACCTAAATGTTCATCCAATGACACAAAACACCTATTGGATCCACAAGATTGGTTAAAAAACCCTAATTGGACAAGAATTAGCCTAGGGAGGACGAAAATGACCTAATTGTTCATCCAATGACATAAAAACACCTATTGGATGCACAAGATTGGTTAGAAACCCTAACTGGATAAGATTAAGTGTCGGGAGGACGAAAATGACCTAAATGTTCATCCAATGACACAAAAACAACAATTGGATGCACAAGATTGGTTAAAAACCCTAATTGGACAAGAATAAACCTAGGGAGGACGAAAAGGACCGAATTGTTCATCCAATGACACAAACACACATATTGGATGCACAAGATTGGTTAGAAACCCTAATTGGACAAGAATAAGCTTAGGGAGGTCAAAAATGACCTAAATGTTCATCCAATGACACAAACACACCAATTGGATGCACAAGATTGGTTAAAAACCCTAATTGGACAAGAATAAGCCTAGGGAGGTGGAAAATGACCTAAAAGTTCATCCAATGACACAAACACACCTATTGGATGCACAAGATTTGTTAGAAACCCTAATTGGACTAAAATAAGCCTACGGAGGACGAAAATGCCCTAAATGTTCATCCCATGACACAAACACACCTAATGGATGCACAAGATTTGTTAGAAACCCTAATTGAACAAGAATAAGCCTAGGGAGGTCAAAAATGACCTAAAAGTTCATCCAATGACACAAACACACCTATTGGATGCACAAGATTGGTTAAAAACCCTAATTGGACAAGAATAAGCCTAGGGAGGTCGAAAATGACCTAAAAGTTCATCCAATGACACAAACACACCTATTGGATGCACAAGATTTGTTAGAAACCCTAATTGGACCAAAATAAGCCTACGGAGGACGAAAATGCCCTAAATGTTCATCCCATGACACAAACACACCTATTGGATGCACAAGATTTGTTAGAAACCCTAATTGAACAAGAATAAGCCTAGGAAGGTCGAAAATGACCAAAATGTTCATCTAATGATACAAACACAAGTATTGGATGCACAAGATTGGTTAAAAACCCTAATTGGACAAGAATAAGCCTAGGGAGGACGAAAATGCCCTAAATGTTCATCCAATGACACAAACACACCTATTGGATGCACAAGATTGGTTAGAAACCCTAATTGGACAAGAATAAGCCTAGGGAGGACGAAAATGACCTAATTGTTCATCCAATGACACAAACACAACTATTGGATGCACAAGATTGGTTAGAAACCCTAATTGGACAAGCATAAGCCTAGGGAGGATGAAAATGACCTAAATGTTCATCCAATGACACAAAACACCTATTGGATGCACAAGATTGGTTAAAAACCCTAATTGGACAAGATTAAGTGTAGGGAGGACGAAAAAGACCTAAATGTTCATCCAATGACACAAAAACACCTAATGGATGCACAAGATCGGTTAAAAACCCTAATTGGACTACATTAAGTGTAGGGAGGACGAAAATGACCTAAATGGTCATCCAATGACACAAAACACCTATTAGATGCACAAGATTGGTTAAAAACCCTAATTGGACAAGAATTAGCATAGGGATGACGAAAATGACCTAATTGTTCATCCAATGACACAAACACAACTATTGGATGCACAAGATTGGTTAGAAACCCTAATTGGACAAGCATAAGCCTAGGGAGGATGAAAATGACCTAAATGTTCATCCAATGACACAAAACACCTATTGGATGCACAAGATTGGTTAAAAACCCTAATTGGACAAGAATAAGCCTAGGGAGGACGAAAATGACCTAATTGTTCATCCAATGACACAAAACACCTATTGGATGCACAAGATTAGTTAAAAACCCTAATTGGACAAGAATTAGCCTAGGGTGGACGAAAATGACCTAATTGTTCATCCAATGACACAAAAACACCTATTGGATGCACAAGATTGGTTAGAAACCCTAATTGGACAAGATTAAGTTTAGGGAGGACGAAAATGACCTAAATGTTCAACCAATGACACAAAACACGTATTGCATGCACAAGATTGGTTAAAAACCCTAATTGGACAAGAATTAGCCTAGGGAGGACGAAAATGACCTAATTGTTCATCCAATGACACAAAAACACCTATTGGATGCACAAGATTGGTTAGAAACCCTAATTGGACAAGATTAACTGTAGGGAGGACGAAAATGACCTAAATGTTCATCCAATGACACAAAACACCTATTGGATGCACAAGATTGGTTAAAAACCCTAATTGGACAAGAATTAGCCTAGGGAGGACGAAAATGACCTAATTGTTCATCCAATGACACAAAAACACCTCTTGGATGCACAAGATTGGTTAGAAACCCTAATTGGACAAGATTAAGTGTAGGGAGGACGAAAATGACCTAAATGTTCATCCAATGACACAAAACACCTATTTGATGCACAAGATTGGTTAAAAACCCTAATTGGACAAGAATTAGCCTAGGGAGGACGAAAATGACCTAATTGTTCATCCAATGACACAAAAACACCTATTGGATGCACAAGATTGGTTAGAAACCCTAATTGGACAAGATTAACTTTAGGGAGGACGAAAATGACCTAAATGTTAATCCAATGACACAAAACACCTATTGGATGCACAAGATTGGTTAAAAACACTAATTGGACAAGATTAAGTGTAGGGAAGACGAAAATGACCTAAACATTCATCCAATGACACAAAAACACCTATTGGATACACAAGATTGGTTAAAAACCCTAATTGGACAAGATTAAGTGTAGGGAGGAAGAAAATGACCTAAATGTTTATCAAATGACACAAAACACGTATTGGATGCACAAGATTAGTTAAACACCCTAATTGGATAAGAATTAGCCTAGGGAGGACGAAAACGACCTAATTGTTCATCCAATGACACAAAAACACCTATTGGATGCACAAGATAGGTTAGAAACCCTAATTGGACAAGATTAACTTTAGGGAGGACGAAAATGACCTAAATGTTAATCCAATGACACAAAACACCTATTGGATGCACAAGATTGGTTAAAAACACTAATTGGACAAGATTAAGTGTAGGGAAGACGAAAATGACCTAAACATTCATCCAATGACACAAAAACACCTATTGGATACACAAGATTGGTTAAAAACCCTAATTGGACAAGATTAAGTGTAGGGAGGAAGAAAATGACCTAAATGTTTATCAAATGACACAAAACACGTATTGGATGCACAAGATTAGTTAAACACCCTAATTGGATAAGAATTAGCCTAGGGAGGACGAAAACGACCTAATTGTTCATCCAATGACACAAAAACACCTATTGGATGCACAAGATTGGTTAGAAACCTTAATTGGACAAGCATAAGCCTAGGGAGGATGAAAATGACCTAAATGTTCATCCAATGACACAAAACACCTATTGGATCCACAAGATTGGTTAAAAAACCCTAATTGGACAAGAATTAGCCTAGGGAGGACGAAAATTACCTAATTGTTCAGCCAATGACATAAAAACACCTATTGGATGCACAAGATTGGTTAGAAACCCTAACTGGATAAGATTAAGTGTCGGGAGGACGAAAATGACCTAAATGTTCATCCAATGACACAAAAACAACAATTGGATGCACAAGATTGGTTAAAAACCCTAATTGGACAAGAATAAACCTAGGGAGGACGAAAAGGACCGAATTGTTCATCCAATGACACAAACACACATATTGGATGCACAAGATTGGTTAGAAACCCTAATTGGACAAGAATAAGCTTAGGGAGGTCAAAAATGACCTAAATGTTCATCCAATGACACAAACACACCAATTGGATGCACAAGATTGGTTAAAAACCCTAATTGGACAAGAATAAGCCTAGGGAGGTGGAAAATGACCTAAAAGTTCATCCAATGACACAAACACACCTATTGGATGCACAAGATTTGTTAGAAACCCTAATTGGACTAAAATAAGCCTACGGAGGACGAAAATGCCCTAAATGTTCATCCCATGACACAAACACACCTAATGGATGCACAAGATTTGTTAGAAACCCTAATTGAACAAGAATAAGCCTAGGGAGGTCAAAAATGACCTAAAAGTTCATCCAATGACACAAACACACCTATTGGATGCACAAGATTGGTTAAAAACCCTAATTGGACAAGAATAAGCCTAGGGAGGTCGAAAATGACCTAAAAGTTCATCCAATGACACAAACACACCTATTGGATGCACAAGATTTGTTAGAAACCCTAATTGGACCAAAATAAGCCTACGGAGGACGAAAATGCCCTAAATGTTCATCCCATGACACAAACACACCTATTGGATGCACAAGATTTGTTAGAAACCCTAATTGAACAAGAATAAGCCTAGGGAGGTCAAAAATGACCTAAAAGTTCATCCAATGACACAAACACACCTATTGGATGCACAAGATTGGTTAAAAACCCTAATTGGACAAGAATAAGCATAGGGAGGTCGAAAATGACCTAAAAGTTCATCCAATGACACAAACACACCTATTGGATGCACAAGATTTGTTAGAAACCCTAATTGGACAAGAATAAGCCTTGGGAGGACGAAAATGCCTTAAATGTTCATCCAATGACACAAACACACTTATTGGATGCACAAGATTGGTTAGAAACCTTAATTGGACAAGTATAAGCCTAGGGAGGATGAAAATGACCTAAATGTTCATCCAATGACAGAAAACACCTAGTGGATCCACAAGATTGGTTAAAAACCCTAATTGGACAAGAATTAGCCTAGGGAGGACGAAAATGACCTAATTGTTCATCCAATGACATTAAAACACCTATTGGATGCACAAGATTGGTTAGAAACCCTAACTGGATAAGATTAAGTGTCGGGAGGACGAAAATGACCTAAATGTTTATCCAATGACACAAAAACAACAACTGGATGCACAAGATTCGTTAAAAACCCTAATTATACAAGAATAAACCTAGGGAGGACGAAAAGGACCGGATTGTTCATCCAATGACACAAACACACATATTGGATGCACAAGATTGGTTAGAAACCCTAATTGGACAAGAATAAGCCTAGGGAGGTCAAAAATGACCTAAATGTTCATCCCATGACACAAACACACCAATTGGATGCACAAGATTGGTTAAAAACCCTACTTGGACAAGAATAAGACTAGGGAGGTCGAAAATGACCTAAAAGTTCATCCAATGACACAAACACACCTATTGGATGCACAAGATTTGATAGAAACCCTAATTGGACCAAAATAAGCTTACGGAGGACGAAAATGCCCTAAAAGTTCATCCAATGACACAAAAACACCTATTGGATGCACAAGATTTGTTAGAAACCCTAATTGGACAAGAATAAGCCTTGGGAGGACGAAAATGCCTTAAATGTTCATCCAATGACACAAACACACTTATTGGATGCACAAGATTGGTTAGAAACCCTAATTGAACAAGAACAAGCCTAGCGAGGTCAAAAATGACCTAAAAGTTCATCCAATGACACAAACACACCTATTGGATGCACAAGATTTGTTAGAAACCCTAATTGGACCAAAATAAGCCTACGGAGGACGAAAATGCCCTCAATGTTCATCCCATGACACAAACACACCTATTGGATGCACAAGATTTGTTAGAAACCCTAATTGAACAAGAATAAGCCTAGGGAGGTCAAAAATGACCTAAAAGTTCATCCAATGACACAAACACACCTATTGGATGCACAAGATTGGTTAAAAACCCTAATTGGACAAGAATAAGCATAGGGAGGTCGAAAATGACCTAAAAGTTCATCCAATGACACAAACACACCTATTGGATGCACAAGATTTGTTAGAAACCCTAATTGGACAAGAATAAGCCTTGGGAGGACGAAAATGCCTTAAATGTTCATCCAATGACACAAACACACTTATTGGATGCACAAGATTGGTTAGAAACCTTAATTGGACAAGTATAAGCCTAGGGAGGATGAAAATGACCTAAATGTTCATCCAATGACACAAAACACCTAGTGGATCCACAAGATTGGTTAAAAACCCTAATTGGACAAGAATTAGCCTAGGGAGGACGAAAATGACCTAATTGTTCATCCAATGACATTAAAACACCTATTGGATGCACAAGATTGGTTAGAAACCCTAACTGGATAAGATTAAGTGTCGGGAGGACGAAAATGACCTAAATGTTTATCCAATGACACAAAAACAACAACTGGATGCACAAGATTGGTTAAAAACCCTAATTATACAAGAATAAACCTAGGGAGGACGAAAAGGACCGTATTGTTCATCCAATGACACAAACACACATATTGGATGCACAAGATTGGTTAGAAACCCTAATTGGACAAGAATAAGCCTAGGGAGGTCAAAAATGACCTAAATGTTCATCCCATGACACAAACACACCAATTGGATGCACAAGATTGGTTAAAAACCCTAATTGGACAAGAATAAGACTAGGGAGGTCGAAAATGACCTAAAAGTTCATCCAATGACACAAACACACCTATTGGATGCACAAGATTTGATAGAAACCCTAATTGGACCAAAATAAGCTTACGGAGGACGAAAATGCCCTAAAAGTTCATCCAATGACACAAAAACACCTATTGGATGCACAAGATTTGTTAGAAACCCTAATTGGACAAGAATAAGCCTTGGGAGGACGAAAATGCCTTAAATGTTCATCCAATGACACAAACACACTTATTGGATGCACAAGATTGGTTAGAAACCCTAATTGAACAAGAATAAGCCTAGCGAGGTCAAAAATGACCTAAAAGTTCATCCAATGACACAAACACACCTATTGGATGCACAAGATTTGTTAGAAACCCTAATTGGACCAAAATAAGCCTACGGAGGACGAAAATGCCCTAAATGTTCATCCCATGACACAAACACACCTATTGGATGCACAAGATTTGTTAGAAACCCTAATTGAACAAGAATAAGCCTAGGGAGGTCGAAAATGACCTAAAAGTTCATCCAATGACACAAACACACCTATTGGATGCACAAGATTGGTTAAAAACCCTAATTGGACAAGAATAAGCCTAGGGAGGTCGAAAATGACCTAAAAGTTCATCCAATGACACAAACACACCTATTGGATACACAAGATTTGTTAGAAACCCTAATTGGACAAGAATAAGCCTTGGGAGGACGAAAATGCCTTAAATGTTCATCCAATGACACAAACACACTTATTGGATGCACAAGATTGGTTAGAAACCTTAATTGGACAAGTATAAGCCTAGGGAGGATGAAAATGACCTAAATGTTCATCCAATGACACAAAACACCTAGTGGATCCACAAGATTGGTTAAAAACCCTAATTGGACAAGAATTAGCCTAGGGAGGACGAAAATGACCTAATTGTTCATCCAATGACATAAAAACACCTATTGGATGCACAAGATTGGTTAGAAACCCTAACTGGATAAGATTAAGTGTCGGGAGGACGAAAATGACCTAAATGTTCATCCAATGACACAAAAACAACAACTGGATGCACAAGATTGGTTAAAAACCCTAATTAGACAAGAATAAACCTAGGGAGGACGAAAAGGACCGAATTGTTCATCCAATGACACAAACACACATATTGGATGCACAAGATTGGTTAGAAACCCTAATTGGACAAGAATAAGCCTAGGGAGGTCAAAAATGACCTAAATGTTCATCCAATGACACAAACACACCAATTGGATGCACAAGATTGGTTAAAAACCCTAATTGGACAAGAATAAGCCTAGGGAGGTCGAAAATGACCTAAAAGTTCATCCAATGACACAAACACACCTATTGGATGCACAAGATTTGTTAGAAACCCTAATTGGACAAGAATAAGCCTTGGGAGGACGAAAATGCCTTAAATGTTCATCCAATGACACAAACACACTTATTGGATGCACAAGATTGGTTAGAAACCTTAATTGGACAAGTATAAGCCTAGGGAGGATGAAAATGACCTAAATGTTCATC